>CM061130.1:93838763-94119088 GCA_030789695.1 Scilla litardierei | reverse complement strand
GCATCATTATTTCTGTGAGCGCTCGTACGCCTATCTGTTGCGGCGGTCTGAACACCCTCTTGGCCCTTATGACCGGCGTTGACCTTCCTGACGACCTGCGTCGAGCTCCGGTCCCCACTACACTTTCTATAGATGTTATGACCCGGATGAAGATGCTTCGTCCCCATGGTCGCCAGCACTGGGTTTGGCTGCACGGTCCCTTCAGCGCGGATTACATGGTTCTCCCGAGCCTTGCTCAGACACTTATTGGACCAGACGGCGGAGATTGGATTCGAGCAATGGATCTCCTTATCCCCGCCACCTACGTGCTTGACCCCGAGGATGCTCAACAGGAGCCCCTCGTTCCACCCGTCGACCCCGTGATCCCTCAGCCTGATCCTGCCCTGTCTGCACCTCCCGACACCTCTGTCCACACGTCTGTTAGTGTCGGAAGCACTTTAGCTGAGCCGTCCACCATCCCATTTTTGCTACCAACCCTGAGCGTCCCACTACCATTTTAGAGAGCGGCGAGACCTCCTTTACCGCCGTAGTGGCGGTTCTGTCCTCACTTTTGTCCACGGCCACCCCGGCCGTTGGCCCATCTGTCCCCACTGCCGATGTTTTCTCTGAGAGTGTCATGACGTCTGTCCCCACTTCTGTGTCACTGACCTCTCTGCCTGCCTCCTCGTCTGTTTTTACTTCCACTTCCGCTGCTGCTTCCACTTCGACCTTTCCTGTGTCCCAGCCTCTCACAAAGGCTGGGCATCACTTAGTGAGCACATCACCACTACCCCACTACCCTGCTGGACCCATCCTCTACACTACCCGCGTGAGACAGCCCCGCACTTCACTAGTTAGACTTGTGCGTCCCTCTGCTCTACCACCCCCCCGACACTCTAGTTCAGAGCATTCGTGCTCTTAAGGGGGCTGTTAGTGGACTTAGAGGGGATTTCAGGGCTCTCTCTGCCACAGTTAGTGCTGTGCAGACCCACGTCGCCATTCTTCCCAGTATTCAGGCTTGCCTGAACCAGATTTTGGCGCGTCTACCTCCACCACCGGCACCCATCCAGCAGCTACCACGCCCACCACCTCCACCACCACCTCAGCCACAGGACGGTGCTGGTGCACCACCATCAGCCTAGGCACACACCAGATGCCTTCAATATTTCTGTTGTTTTGCTGGTTGTTTTTGAGCCTGGTGATTTTTGAGCCCCTCCTCCACACACTGTTTTGGTACCTTTTTGGTCTTATATGTTTATATCTCTTTGGGAGTGAGGGAGCTTATTTTTGGGGACACTTATATTCTGCACCATTTTGACCTCTGCATGCATCACCTGCATTACCATATCATTTCTCTTTCTTTTATTTTCATCATGCATGCATCCTCACCCACACCACCCATTTCACGTCTCTCGGTGTGCCACACTTCGCACATTGAGGACACTGTGCATTTTAGCTTGGGGGAGTGAGTTCTCACGCTTTTGCTTTTTGTCCCCCTTTTATTTTTACTTTTCTCACATTTTCCGCTTTTGCACTCATTTTCACCCACTTTTTCGTTTTTTATCATGCATCACGTTTTCTTATCTTTTTGAGTGTGCTGCATCTCATAGTAGTTTCTATTTTCTTTTATCCTTTTTGTTAGAGATGACTTTTCTGTGATGATGATGATGTGGTGATTAGCTTATCTCTGTTTGCATACTATTTTGTCACGCCGTAATTTTTATTTCAGATATCATATGCTTTGTCATGCTATGCATTTGAGATAGTAACCCACCTTTTCGTATATGAATATGGATGAAATTCTGTTATTAGCTGAAGTCTGATAATTCATATGTATGCTCTTCTTAGAAAACACACCAAGCTTCACGCATTGATTGGTTATATCTGGAGTACTGCTTTCCTTTCTTATATCACTTCTTATTGCATGAAAAATGTACGCCTCACTTTCAGGTTGAATGAATGAATGATAGGTTGATATAACTGGACTAGTTTACTTTCTGAGATCAAACTGGGTAGATTACATCACTCTGCTGAAGTTGTTGTGCATGTCTTATTGAGTGAACCGAGCGTTACATTTATTTCTTTCTCCACATATCTTGAGCATTAATTCTCTATTTATATTCATTGGTGAATCTCCCTTTAGTGGATCCTATATTGGCAACTCCCCCGCTTTATAAAGTCCATGCTCCACTACCCCAAAATCAAAAAGAAAAATACATGTATATATTTCTATCTTTTGATTTGGGATCACAGTTGTATATATGAATCTTTTAAAAAATGAGAAAAAGAAAAGAAAGGAGAAAAGAAGTTTATACGTGATCCCATTGACGTGCGTTTATATTTCACATATTTGCGCATGTTTTCTTCCGTGTTTTTCCGTATTTTACCGCCGTCTTATATTCGTTTTCTCGTGTTTTCTTGTTTTCTTTCACTTTTCCGTGTTTTCCGTATTTTGCAGGAGTTTACTGGCATATGGGGCATAAAACGATGATATCATGTGTCACCGGAGCAACGGGAGGAGTCACGCGTGATCCAGGGGGTCAAACGACGAAGATTGCATCTTTTAGCCCCTCACCCGGTCGGTTGGTCATCTTCAACCGATCGGGTGATGCACGCATGCACCACCCGGACGCAGCTTGGAGCTCACGAGAAGTCACCCGGTCGGTTCAGTGACCGGGTCAAAAGCTCAAACTCTCTGGAAATCGAAGCTGATTGCCAACCGATCGAGTGACCTTCACCCGATCGGTTCACTTGTAGCTGAATTTCAACAGCCAAGACACGAAGATCCAACCGGTCTCCTCACCCGGTCGGCACCAAGATCCAACCGACCGCATCCATGTTTCAACCGACCGGTTCATCCTGACCGGGTGAAGCTTCGCATCGCGCTGTAATTCTGTGAAGCGGTTCACCCAATCGGTTGACTTGTCAACCGATCGGGTGATGGCGTTTTCTATATATAGAACCCTAGGTTTCCCAGATTCGGGAGTTGGTTATTTTTTGTTGTTTTCTTCATTTTGTGACGGCTGTAATTTTCCAGTTTTTGTAAGTTTTCGGATCTTTGTCAAACTTTAGTATTATCTTAATTGCTTTACTACCATTGCATTTCTATTGTCTGATCATGATTTTTACGGTCGATTTCTGTTTAGATCGCTTTTTACTAAATATGTGTGAGTAGTTCCCAAATCTGGGATTTTGGCGGAAACCCCTTCGTGGGCTCTTCCCGATGCGTCCATAGGGCTAGGAAATCGATAGGGATTAGGAAGCTAACGGTTACGCGGGGTGTTTTATTGTCATCGACGGGAAAAAGACCGCCTTTGACGGTTGGGCCAAGGGGTAATAAACTTGGCGGTTGACTCCCTAGCCGTAGCTCACGCCCTTAGCGTAGACGTCGAATCCTAGCGCGCGAGAGCGACAGGATGAGACGTTGGGAGTTATCGTTGCGAGCTTAGTGCTCCCGGATTCGATCAGTGTTAATGGACACAGGAGTGCCCACTGATCAAACCCGGGAAGTCCGGCGTATCATCCTGGGCACCGACCGGAATATCGGGCCCATGGGATGCCGGTACCACTTTCAGAGGCAACGTATCACCTTTAGACCCTAATTCTGATCACTATCATACCCGTAGGCCGTATCGGCGAGAGTCGCTCGATAGGGTGGAAACCAAAGTCCCGGGTTTTTTTCCTTCATATTGTCTATACCTTGCATTCCTTTACCGTGACAACCCATCATTCGATCTGGGCTACCTCGCCCATGGGGTGATTTTGATCCTCTTTGACACAAGCACATCCACGCCTCCCTGAGTTCGTGTCACGCCCCGCTTCCCAAAATGGACGGAAGCAAAACGTGACGAGGCCCGCTTAGGCCAGAGCTTTAGAAGCTCAGACCCAATAAGCGTCTGTAGGGGTACCATTTAAAAGACTTTTCAGGTTCTTGCATTTTTATAGTTCGAAACAACAAAAGTACAGAAAAGGAATTTGCATTCATTAAATTAGAGATATGATATCCAACAAGTACAAGGTCTAAAAAGAAGCCTAAGTATGGCAACAGACTATCTAAAAGAAAACTGAAAGTAATAACCTCTATAAGTGGCGACTAAAAGACCTCAAGGTCTGGTCCTTGTCAGGCACGTGCTCTGATGACGACGTCCTCGGCTCCACGTACTCCAGCGAGTCTGCCTCGTCAACGTACTCTGGCTCAACACCTGACGTACAGCACCAAAAGAAGGAACTGTACGTCAGGTCAGGTCTACAAAAAGGGTTAGACCAAACTGCAACTGTATCAACTTTTAGACAATGTTTTACTGGTTGATTAGCATGCTGGGGTTACAACAAGTACAAGAGAAGTAACGTAGCAGGAAAGTAAAGCGTAACAAGTAGTAGTGGTAGCGTGTGCTACCAACTACGGGACTAGCCTACAGGTGTCAGGACAAGACGTGACGTGACGGAAGCAAGGCAGGACAAGACAAGTGAGACACGAAAGGGTTCACGCCTTACGGTTCGAGGGGGATCAGACCCTCTTACCGTGTGCACGCTCAACCCAACCCCAAACCCCAAGACAAGACAAGACAAGATATCCGTACAAGGGATCACTCGCTCTAGCTTGGCGAGTGCCCTATTACCCGCAGGCTGAGAATCCGTACAAGGGATCACTCTCTCTAGCTTGGAGAGTGCCCTATTGCCCTCGGGCTGTGTATCCGTACAAGGGATCACTCTCTCAACTTGGAGAGTGCCCTATTGCCCGCAGGCTGTGAGTCTGTACAAGGGATCACTCGGCGAGTGCCCTATTGCCCAGCGGGCTGTGCAAGACGGGACGTGACGTGACAAGACGGGAAGGGTTATTCTAGGGTGTCCACACACACGCACACACATGATAGCCCTACAGCATGAAAAAGTTGTTGTCAGGCTCAGACTTCGTCGTCAAGTCTGAGCCGTCAGGAGTCGTCCCAGACGCTATCATTTCACGTCCGGTTCTATACATTCACAGTCTAACAGTTCTAGCAACCTAAGACCAAAGCACGGTCAAAAACGCAAGTGGGTACACTTGCCTGAAATGGCGAGTGTGTCGTCCTCTCGAAGCGTCTCGTCCAAGCGTCTCGTCCAAGCGTCTCGTCCGCAGAAGTCCGTCTGAAATATCGCCACGGCGACGATGTCAGGTCTCAAATTCATCAAGTCCTATTAGGTTTTGTTTCTAGGTTTTCGGGACTATCCTATTCGTCAAAAGTCACTTTTTGATGTATCAACCTAATCGACGATCTATCCTATGTGCACAGTCAAATTAGTCCGTTCGTCGATTTTCTATGTTCGCACAACGTTTTACAGAAGCTGAAAATTAAATTTAGTTCAAGTTGACGGTTTTTAGTTTAGGGTTCAGTCAGCTATTGTGGGGGTTTCTACGAGTTTCGGGGAACCAACCTGAACCGGAGTTTGCCGTAGAATGGATGTCGTGTCTGATCGGAGCACTCCACAGCTTCAGATCTGGTCCTCGCACGATTCTCCAAAAGTCCAAACTTGCGACGAAGGCCTACGACGTGTCGCAACGTCGTAGACGGCAAATCCGCAAAGTAGCACGTCCAAGTGGGGCCCACAGCAGTGCTAGGGGTCCAAGGGGGGCCCACAACACCTCAGGAGCACTTGGGGGGCCCACCACAGGAGTTGGTGTGGGAGAAACCTACTTGCGACACTAGGCCGTCGGTCGTTCACCCTCGGTGCGAGGGTTTCTCTCGGTCAGACCGAGAGAAGCCTCGGTCGTGCACTGGCGATGCGGGAGCTCGGTTGCAGCGGCGGGTGCGGAGGAATCCGTCGGTCAGACCGACAGATCCCGTCGGTCGCAGCGGGCGGGCCAAGTTGCAACGTTGCAACTTGCAACGAGGCGGAGCGGAGAGCGGGTGCGGGGCGGCCTCTCGGTCGGAGCGGGGAGCGGCTTCGGTCAAGCGCTAGCGGGGTGCAGCGGAGCGGGCCAAGCGGCTGTGCGGAGCGGGCGCTCGGTCTGACCGAGCGGTGCTCTCGGTCGGAGCGGGCGACAGCGGGGGAGGCGATGCAGCGGGCGCTGCAAGCGGCGATGCGGGGGCTTGCTCCGGTCGTGCGCTGAGATTTGCGGGGGTGGCCGTCGGTCGTGCACGTTGCGATCGTCGCAACGTTGCGACGAAGCTTTAGAAGATGAAACGGCGGCTAGGGTTTTGAGTTATGACGAAAATACTTTGCCTAGGGCTAACTTAAATAGGTTAGAGCTAGGTTTAGGGTTTGGGTTCGGAAAAATATTATTAAAATAATTTAAAATAATTAATTTACTTAAAAATTACACTCCTCTCCCTCACACGAAATTGGGGCGGCCAAAAATTCTGAAAATTTGCCAGAAAATTCTTTAATACGTTATTATAATATAGTAATTTTATTGTAATTAAAACTTTTATAAAAATAGGTTTTAAAATTATTTAAAGCTTTCATAAAAAATAGAAAATAGGTCAAATTAAGTCCAAAAATTATAAAATAATTCTGGTGTGTTCTAGATGACTAAAGAAAGATAGTGGAGAAGACGGATCTAAATTTCGACGTCGAGGAACGAAACTAAAAATAGAAACGTCTCGCGTCAAAACAGAAAGTCGCGACGTCACGTCAAATAAGTTAGTATCGCGGAAGAACGACTCGAGATATGTCGTTCCAAAGTCGTTTCGCAATCTAATATTTTCAGAGACGATCACGACGACATATCACACAAAATCGTTCAAAAACAAATAAAGTCTAAAATAATCACGTGCACGATCAAAAGCACGTGCACGAAGAAGGTACGATAGAAACAGGCCGTTACATTCTACCCACCTTAGAAATGATTCCGCCCTCGGAATCACTCACACTAGTAATAATATTACTCATATAACCTTATACCCGCAACTCTCATACCTACTCGTAAAGATTTCTAATCCTGTAACTTCGAACAACATTCCTCAATAATACCCCATAATCCATCTTTTCTCTGGGCAAAGCCACGACTAAACTCACCTCCTAATAATATAGTTCCATCACTACCGTTCCAATTTCCAACTCCAAGTTCTCATAGAAATAATAACATCTTCTGATATCGTACCACTCCACTAAGCATCATCATCGCTCATTAATATCTTTTGAATTTCTAAACCTTTTCCCAACATTAATAAATCTCCAAAAAAACGCGATTCTAGTCATCCACCAATCCAAGACAAAACATTTGTCTATCCTATAATACCTTCACCAATCAGCAATCGTCGTGTCTTCAGTACATTCTCGTCATATCTCCCCATAAATTCATCCACCAAATATTTTGATCTGTCAGAAGTACATCACATCCTACTCACTATAACTAATCCCAACCAATATCAAGTCCGACTGCCTAATCATCCATTTATCTCCACACGTCGTTTTATTCTCAAAGTCTTCTCACGTCAATTCATCAATCAGTCTCAATGCTAATATAAGCTCTACTCAATCTCAGGATCATCCTAACTCATACCATTCTCCGCAGTTACCCCTATCTACTACCCGTCTAAGCCTCAAGTCTGATAAGTTCTCATCTCCCCGCATATAATTTCATCCGACCAGAATTTTTCTTTGAGTCCGTCTCACATCGGTATTATAAATAAGTTTGAGACAGTTCATTCTTTTCATCCAAAAAAAAATATTCTAATCCATCATCCTTGTGTTCCCAATATCAATTAATCATTGCCAGAATAAAACTCATCTCACTCCCTGAGCCTACCTGCAAACAAAATCCTACAACGATAATAGCTAGGCCCAATTAATATAACAATCATAAACATGAAAATCTTTGTTTAAGGAAGAAAGAAGAGAAGAGAAAGAGAGGCTTCAAGGCCAAAGAAATATTTTAAAAACATTTGGAAAAACGTGTGGCGTTGCGGTAATGGATGAGGGAGGTTAAGTGATTTGTGATCTTGTGAGCTAGTTTTAAAAAAAACTTTAAAGGTTTGGTTTAAAGAAAACAAAGTTTTGATATGATTCTCATACAACCAAGATAAACCATTCATTAAAATTAAAACTCAGTCTAAGGATCTGCATGCGATGACACCATTCATATAAGTATGAATACCGTCATTCAGGCAACTTCCAGCATACCATGGTTAACACTGAGTACACATTCAAGACACAGGAGACAAACATCAGGATCCTAAAGATGACACACTCATACAGGTCTACACACTCTACCTATACTCAGGCACTGCAACGACATCACCTACCAGAGGGCCTACTCCTAAACTGGAGATAGCATGGATAACTACAAGGTCTAATGTCTAGGTAAAAGAAGGAAAGAAAACTAAATCAAAAGCGGAACGAAATAAGATCGGAAGGATAGAGGTCAAATAAGGCAAGATAAGGAGGTAGGTGGTTGGGTGAAAAACGATTGTTTTGCAAATGAAAAAAATAAGTTTACACAAAGGTTTTGAAATGTGGTCACGAGAAACATAGAACAGATATAATAATAATAAAATAATTGAAGTTCCCCATAGTTTAGGAAAAATATTTTTAAAAGTATGCACGGTAAGTGATTCAGAAATAGATCTTGTAGCCCAGAAAAATATAAATTGAATTATCAAAATGTTAACACTTTTTTTTTAAAATGAAAATATGAAAGATACCGATTTGAAATAATTTCCAGATAGTAACTTGAAAATTGACGACCAAGGAGATTTCAAAATCTAAGAAGGAACTTTTAATCGGAAAGCAATAAATTTTAAATATATATAATAAAGGGTTTCCAAGGAAGTTAAACCGAGCGAAGAATTTAATAATGGGTTTCGAAAACAAGAAATAAAGGAAATAAAAGTGGGATGAGGTAGCGATTGTTTTGTAAACAAAAAAAAATAAATTTAAACAAAGGTTCTTGAAGTATGAGCACGATGAACATATAGATGTTTATATGTAAGAAATTTAAAATCCCCCTTTGTTTTAGAAAAATATTCTAAAGTACGTACGTAAATGGTTAAAATAATTTCGTAGGTAGAAAAAAAATGATATATTGAATTCCCGAAATAATAACAAAGTTTTAAAACTAAAATTCGATGGATACTGATTCGAAAATAAGTACGAGGTCGTAACTTAAAACTTTTACGACCGAAAGGTTTCAAAATTCGCGAAAGAATTTTAAATCAACCGAAAGTAAGAAATTTTAAATAAAAAGTTTTCAAAGAAGTCAAATTGGGCGAAGAATTTAATAATGAATTTTCGAAAATACTTTTAAAGGAAGCAGGTTTTGGGAAAGGGAAAAATTCGAAAATAAGTACAAGATAGTAGAAATAAATTGTGTAGTTTATAAAAGTAATATATATATTTTAGAAACAAGGCAAATAAAACTGAATTTGAGGAATAATGATTTAAAACGAGTGCGAGATATTGACTTAAAATTTTTACGTCCCAGAAAACTCCAAGTCAATTAAAAGTTTTAACTCGATCCAAAACAGCAAATTTTAAATATATAATATAGAGGTTTTCAAAGAAATCAATCTGGAGTGAAAACTTAATAAGGAAAGTGGAAAATAATTTTAGAGAAGGTAGAATTGGTCAGGGAAGGGATTCGAAGGATTGGTGATGATCGTTAGGAAACGATCACGAGAGTCGAGAGAAAGGAAAAATGATCGCATGAAGATTACGCTTAAGATATGAATCGTGAAGAGCCACGATGGGACTCTATGGTCGATAGCACAAAATTTGCAAGGATCAGAGGGATGCTGGAGGACAAGGGTTCTAATCATCGGGTCGTCTAAAGATTTGGATAACTCAGCTCAAAGGCTTCCTATGAGCTAGACTATAATCAGGATCTAAAGAGGGGGGTTCCTAAGAGAATCAAGGTTACGTTCTGCGGGGCCCGAAGTCGATGGAGCTGGGCGAGCGACTAACTAAATGAAGGACTCTAAATATCTAATACGATCAGGATCAAATGGGGATGCTAAAATAGTCTAGGACGAGGACGACTAAATCTTAACCAAAGCGTCCGACTATCAACCTGAGGCGTCTACCTAAGTCTTCCTACTATCTAAGACTGGGAAGCTAATTCAGACTTGTACGTGGATATCAAATGAATGCGGTACTTTATTGTTCCGAACTTTTGCAAGACCTGCATGGGCCACCACTAAAACCTGTCACGCCCCGCTTCCCAAAATGGACGGAAGCGAAACGTGACGAGGCCCGCTTAGGCCAGAGCTTTAGAAGCTCGGACCCAATAAGCGTCTGTAGGGGTACCATTTAAAAGACTTTTCAGGTTCTTGCATTTTTATAGTTCGAAACAACAAAAGTACAGAAAAGGAATTTGCATTCATTAAATTAGAGATATGATATCCAACAAGTACAAGGTCTAAAAAGAAGCCTAAGTATGGCAACAGACTATCTAAAAGAAAACTGAAAGTAATAACCTCTATAAGTGGCGACTAAAAGACCTCAAGGTCTGGTCCTTGTCAGGCACGTGCTCTGATGACGACGTCCTCGGCTCCACGTACTCCAGCGAGTCTGCCTCGTCAACGTACTCTGGCTCAACACCTGACGTACAGCACCAAAAGAAGGAACTGTACGTCAGGTCAGGTCTACAAAAAGGGTTAGACCAAACTGCAAGTGTATCAACTTTTAGACAATGTTTTACTGGTTGATTAGCATGCTGGGGTTACAACAAGTACAAGAGAAGTAACGTAGCAGGAAAGTAAAGCGTAACAAGTAGTAGTGGTAGCGTGTGCTACCAACTACGGGACTAGCCTACAGGTGTCAGGACAAGACGTGACGTGACGGAAGCAAGGCAGGACAAGACAAGTGAGACACGAAAGGGTTCACGCCTTACGGTTCGAGGGGGATCAGACCCTCTTACCGTGCGCACGCTCAACCCAACCCCAAACCCCAAGACAAGACAAGACAAGATATCCGTACAAGGGATCACTCGCTCTAGCTTGGCGAGTGCCCTATTGCCCGCAGGCTGAGAATCCGTACAAGGGATCACTCTCTCTAGCTTGGAGAGTGCCCTATTGCCCTCGGGCTGTGTATCCGTACAAGGGATCACTCTCTCAACTTGGAGAGTGCCCTATTGCCCGCAGGCTGTGAGTCTGTACAAGGGATCACTCGGCGAGTGCCCTATTGCCCAGCGGGCTGTGCAAGACGGGACGTGACGTGACAAGACGGGAAGGGTTATTCTAGGGTGTCCACACACACGCACACACATGATAGCCCTACAGCATGAAAAAGTTGTTGTCAGGCTCAGACTTCGTCGTCAAGTCTGAGCCGTCAGGAGTCGTCCCAGACGCTATCATTTCACGTCCGGTTCTATACATTCACAGTCTAACAGTTCTAGCAACCTAAGACCAAAGCACGGTCAAAAACGCAAGTGGGTACACTTGCCTGAAATGGCGAGTGTGTCGTCCTCTCGAAGCGTCTCGTCCAAGCGTCTCGTCCAAGCGTCTCGTCCGCAGAAGTCCGTCTGAAATATCGCCACGGCGACGATGTCAGGTCTCAAATTCATCAAGTCCTATTAGGTTTTGTTTCTAGGTTTTCGGGACTATCCTATTCGTCAAAAGTCACTTTTTGATGTATCAACCTAATCGACGATCTATCCTATGTGCACAGTCAAATTAGTTCGTTCGTCGATTTTCTATGTTCGCACAACGTTTTACAGAAGCTGAAAATTAAATTTAGTTCAAGTTGACGGTTTTTAGTTTAGGGTTCAGTCAGCTATTGTTGGGGTTTCTACGAGTTTCGGGGAACCAACCTGAACCGGAGTTTGCCGTAGAATGGATGTCGTGTCTGATCGGAGCACTCCACAGCTTCAGATCTGGTCCTCGCACGATTCTCCAAAAGTCCAAACTTGCGACGAAGGCCTACGACGTGTCGCAACGTCGTAGACGGCAAATCCGCAAAGTAGCACGTCCAAGTGGGGCCCACAGCAGTGCTAGGGGTCCAAGGGGGGCCCACAACACCTCAGGAGCACTTGGGGGGCCCACCACAGGAGTTGGTGTGGGAGAAACCTACTTGCGACACTAGGCCGTCGGTCGTTCACCCTCGGTGCGAGGGTTTCTCTCGGTCAGACCGAGAGAAGCTCTCGGTCGTGCACTGGCGATGCGGGAGCTCGGTTGCAGCGGCGGGTGCGGAGGAATCCGTCGGTCAGACCGACAGATCCAGTCGGTCGCAGCGGGCGGGCCAAGTTGCAACGTTGCAACTTGCAACGAGGCGGAGCGGAGAGCGGGTGCGGGGCGGCCTCTCGGTCGGAGCGGGGAGCGGCTTCGGTCAAGCGCTAGCGGGGTGCAGCGGAGCGGGCCAAGCGGCTGTGCGGAGCGGGCGCTCGGTCTGACCGAGCGGTGCTCTCGGTCGGAGCGGGCGACAGCGGGGGAGGCGATGCAGCGGGCGCTGCAAGCGGCGATGCGGGGGCTTGCTCCGGTCGTGCGCTGAGATTTGCGGGGGTGGCCGTCGGTCGTGCACGTTGCGATCGTCGCAACGTTGCGACGAAGCTTTAGAAGATGAAACGGCGGCTAGGGTTTTGAGTTATGACGAAAATACTTTGCCTATGGCTAACTTAAATAGGTTAGAGCTAGGTTTAGGGTTTGGGTTCGGAAAAATATTATTAAAATAATTTAAAATAATTAATTTACTTAAAAATTACACTCCTCTCCCTCACACGAAATTGGGGCGGCCAAAAATTCTGAAAATTTGCCAGAAAATTCTTTAATACGTTATTATAATATAGTAATTTTATTGTAATTAAAACTTTTATAAAAATAGGTTTTAAAATTATTTAAAGCTTTCATAAAAAATAGAAAATAGGTCAAATTAAGTCCAAAAATTATAAAATAATTCTGGTGTGTTCTAGATGACTAAAGAAAGATAGTGGAGAAGACGGATCTAAATTTCGACGTCGAGGGACGAAACTAAAAATAGAAACGTCTCGCGTCAAAACAGAAAGTCGCGACGTCACGTCAAATAAGTTAGTATCGCGGAAGAACGACTCGAGATATGTCGTTCCAAAGTCGTTTCGCAATCTAATATTTTCAGAGACGATCACGACGACATATCACACAAAATCGTTCAAAAACAAATAAAGTCTAAAATAATCACGTGCACGATCAAAAGCACGTGCACGAAGAAGGTACGATAGAAACAGGCCGTTACAGTTCGACCCCCAAGGCACACTACAACACCGTGCGCTTGCGGTTACAAATATTTAAATCTCACGCACCCATTCGCATCATTGCACACATCTAGCGCGCACCCGCTGGGGGGCTGGTCAAGTTTATTGCACCGTTGCCGGGGAGGCAACGTGCTTGTTATTTTTGGATTTCATGAACCCTTGTGTCTAGCTCTCATCACTACCTCGCGATAATTTTCGCATTCTTCTTTTTTCTTTATTATTTTCTTAATTTTATTTTTATTTTTATTTTTCTTTCTTATCTTATCTGTTTCTTTCCCACTTTTCGCTTCACGGGTGTTTGTTGTTTTTCATGCGCAGGAGTTCAAGAAGTCTCGACGACTTGATCCCCGTTGATCCATCGATAAACGCCACCCTAAGGCATTTGGCTGTCGAGAAGCGAAGAAGAGAGGATCCTGAAGCCATGGGGGAGAACACGCAGCCTCACAAGTTCCTGTTGGAGTACTCGATGCCTTCCATCGAGTCCACCTCCGCCATCCGTCCTCCAGCTATTACGGCCCAAAGCTTCGAGCTTAAGCCATCTTTGGTGACGTGGATCCAGCACGATCAATTTTCGGGTGCACCCATGGAGAGCCCGATTGAGTATTTAGAATCCTTCTTGGAGAAATGTGACACCTTCCGGATAAACGGTGTCACAACTTAGGCGATCCGACTGAAGCTGTTCCCCTTCTCCTTGCGAGATAAGGCCAAACTGTGGCTTAGGGGGAAGGACCCGAATACATTCAACACCTGGGAGAAGCTCTCAAATGCTTTCCTGACGAAGTTCTTTCCCCCGGGGAAGACCATGAAGCTGAGGAGTGAGATCTCCTCCTTCTCCCAGGCCAGCCACGAGTCCTTGCATGAGGCTTGGACAAGATACAAGGAGATGCAGAGAAGATGTCCCCACCATGAGCTCCCCAAGTGGCACATCATAATTCTGTTTTATAATGGGTTGAGGGACGATTTAAAATCTTCCATGGACGCCGCGGCTGGAGGGTCCTTCATGTCAAGAAGCGAAGAAGATGCCAGACAGATTCTTGAAAATATGGCATCCAACAATGAACGGTGGTGTGATGAGAGAGCTACACCTAGATCTGGGGGCATCCATAGAGTCGAAGACGTCGACAAATTGTCAAGCAAGTTTGACTTGCTGTCGACCCAGATCTCCGCATTGATGGTAGGCGCCGGTGGCGCCGGCACACAACAGATTATTGCAGTGGAATCCGAAGTTTTTGGAGAGTTCGACAGTGGTGACATCTCACCACCGTTGGATCAGGCGAGCGCATTATTTTACAATCCTACGGGGAATGCGCCTTTTCCACCACGAACCAACTCCAACCCGGCCTACTCTCCCAACAACCGGAATCATCCCAACCTTAGCTATCGAGCGCCTTATCAACAGCCGACTCAGCAACAACAGCAAATATATCAGCCGGCTAGGCCCCAGCAGCAGTTTCAATAGCAGCAATTTCAGCAGCAACAACCTCCACCACAGTATCAACAGTATGCTCCTAGGAATCAGTAGCCCACCCAGCAGCAATACGGCCAGCAGAGGGCCATTTCTCCGGTTGAGTCCCTCCCGACTCAATACATCGCCAATCAGGAGAAGATAAATCTGAAACTGGAGATGGGACAAAGAGTCCTCACTGATCAGGTGACCCAGCTGGGGTTGCAAGTGGCGAACCTTCAGAGACCGCAGAATTTATTACCGCCACAGCCTGAGGTGAACCCTAGGGGGTAAATTGGACCTTGGCGCTCACACATGAGAATGAGAACGTGTCCGCCATCGTCTTGAGGAGCGGAACGCAAATACCTACGAGAGAGCCCCCTAAAGGACCGGAAGCACCGTTGGTCGTGGAACGACCAATTGAGAAATTAAATGACGACGGTGCTTCGTCACCAAAGCCAACTACTCCGGAGGGAGTTCATAGAGAGTAGAAGAAGAAGGATGAGGAAGGGAACCTAAGAGTGTTCAAGCCCGTTGTGCCTTTCCCACAACAGCTTGCCAAAGCCAAAATCGATGAGAAGTATGGCAAATTCTTTGCCATGGTGAAAGATCTGAGCTTACAAATCCCCTTCCTCGAGGCCATCGAGACAATTCCCTCATATGCCAAATTTCTGAAAGACTTGGTGACACGGGGATCTAGAAAAAAGAAGGTCGTGTTAACGGCGGAGTGCAGCGCGCAAATCCACCCAAGCTCAAGGACCCAGGAAGTTTCTCCATCCCTTGCTCTATTGGGGAAGTGCAAATCCAGATGGCGCTCGTCAATCTAGGAGCGAGCATCAGCTTAATGCCCCTATCGCTGTATAAGAGAATAGGGATGAGAGACTTAGAGCCCACCGGCATGACATTACAACTTGCTGACCGTTCGATCAAGTACCCGATGGAGTAGTGGACGACCTCCCTGTCGATGTGAGAGGAGTACAAGTGCCAGTTGATTTTGTGGTGATGAACATGCCGGAAGACAAGCATACCCCAATTATCCTTGGACGGCCCTTTATGGCAACCGCCAGAGTTTTGATAGACGTGAAGAATGGGAAGCTTTCCCTCAATGTGGGCCAAGAAAGAGTCAAATTTGACTTAGGCTTGTCGATAAAGCATCCAAATCCCCCGGACGATCCTAGTATCAGTACGCTGGAGAACGAAGAAGATAGAGCTGTTGAAATAAGTGCCTGGGAAGTGCTCTCGAGGAATCCCCCCGATAGCTTGGGGGACCTTGGAGATCAAGTTGGCTCCCCAAAGAATGAAGTTGCTAATGAGGCGATCGTGCGACATGTGATCCCTCCCGGATTCCCTAAGTCTCCTCCTATGAGAAGAAAAGGGAAAGAACCCATGGACCTCACCCGTGATGAGGTCCGGATCCTGAAAAAGATGGCGGTAGACACCAATTTGAGGGAGAAGCCCCCGGATCCTGTCGACAAAGGGAGGGTAGTTGAGCAAATCTTCTTACAGCCGCTGACTACACCAATAGCCACAAGCTCTAAGTTGAAGAGATGCCGGATTTTGGGCATCACCCGTATCGCCCACCATGAACATCATCAACGGGCGTCGAGCTAACGACGTTAAAAAAAAGCGCTTCATGGGAGGCAACCCATGCTCTAAACTTTTGTTTCAATTTTTAGGATTATTTTCAACTTTATTTTATCTATTTTTATAAATAAATCCAGCCGCAAGAACTTCCGTCGTGGAACTAAGGCGATTTTTGGGTTTTTTGCAGAAAACAAGACCTCAACCGATCGGGTGATAACTCACCCGATCGGTTGGGATGTATCAGCTAACAGCCATATCTGTAACTCAGTGAACCGACCGGGTGAGGAAAGATGAGACCGGGTGAGCAGACCGGGTGACCTGGGGAAACTCTCGGGAAAATTTCAGGGATTTGTCAACCGACCGGGTGACAAGAAGCGAGACCGGTTGAGGGACCGGGTGAGAAACCCTAGACTTTTGGGAAAATGTGTGGAGCGGTCAACCGATCGGGTGACAACTCACCCGACCGGTTCACCTGTAGCAACTCTTCAGCCAAAGTTTTCGACCACGAAGTCAACCGATCGGGTGATAACTCACCCGATCGGGTCGACTTAAATCCCTATAAATGGCCACCTCCGCCCGTTCAATCCGTCCTCGACCATTTTCAAATCCCAGACCGACGCTTCGACTCCCCCTCTTGCGCCTGACATCGTTCTTCCCCTGGAACAACCCCAATCGACCCCCCTCTCCCTATCCATCTCTCCATCAATTTCTCTCCATCCTCCTCGATTCTACCCGCACACAAAACCTTAACTTTCACCCATTCTCCCCCAATTTTGAAACTTGCTGAAGAGATTGACGCGGCTTCACACGTGCTCCTATCGAGTAGCATTGGGGCGTCTACGAGCAATGATCTTCATCTCATTTGGGTAAACTCGCTCCTTAGCTCAATTTTTATTTTGCCCCAAATATTCCATTTTGCTCGTTGGTCGTGTTTGTGTGTCTTCATCGTCTTTTTGCATACACTCACATACACATGACTCCTGCACAATGCCTCCCCACCGTGCTAAGCCCACCGACGCCAGCTCTTCCAACCCTAGGCCCACCCGTCGCGCTCGTCGCACACAACCCCCCACTCAATCCACCACCACCAATTCATCTACCACCCCACACACCACTTCCCCCGCTTACATTGGCGATGCATCATTCCAAGACGTCGACCAATCCGACCGATTCGCTGCCATGATCCTCCTAGCTGGACATGGTGGTCGGATAACTCAGGAGTCCGTCGACCGAGACCTGCCCTTTCTTCAAAGCTTCATTCGCCACATTTGCACTGACCCACCCGGTGTCTCCGAGCTTCACATCCCACCCCCCACCACTACTGGTCCCCTGCACAGGCCCCTATCACTACCCACAGAGGGTGGTGCCTCTGCTTGATATTTTTCCATCCCGCTTTTTCCCCCCTATTTCTAGTGCCCATCTATCTTTGCGGGGCCCTGCTTTACCACTGCTAGGGGGAGGACTCATTCATGTGTCGAACCGCTTCCTTTTTATTTCTATTTCATTTCACTTTGTTTTTTTTGACATCCCCCTTGCATATTTCTACACTTTCACGTTCATATTTCATTGCTAGCATTGTCACGTCTAGCTTGGGGGAAGTCTATTTTGCTGTGTTGTCGTGTTTTGTTTTCTTTGTGTGTGTGTGTGCTTGTTTTACTTTTTGTCATGTCGTATCATTTTCTTTCTTTCTTTTTCTATTTCTATGTCGTGTGGTTTGATTTTGATTTTTCTTTATTTTTCAGTTTCGTATCTGTGTTTTCCATGTTTTTCATTTCTTTTTTGTGTCTGTGCGTATTCCCCCCATTTTCATTGCCCTCCCATACTCACTCTTATTGCATTGAGGGCAATGCAAGCTTCAGCTTGAGGGAGTCGCACTTTGTGCGTCATTTGAGTCTTTCTTTTTTGTTTTTGTGCCGTTTTCATTGTGTTTTAATTTTTCTTTTCTTCTTTTTATCTCTTTCTCCTAGAGATGAACCCTATGATGAATTGCCACAAAATCAAACACACCTAGCATATCATCGATAATCACACTCACTGACCCTAGGATATCGAGTCCTCTCGCATTTCACACATCGTGGGTCCACTTAGCTTTTTGTGAGTCGTGTGTCGTGCCTAGCTGTTTGGTGTTCTTCTGCTTTATGATTTTACTTTATATACCTGTCCAGGAATGACCCCTAGATTACACGCTTCGATATGAATAATGCGGTATTTGCTTCTCTTGCATGTTTCTGTATGCATGATTATATATTATCGTATGCTTCATTTCGCATGTGTCGGGATTCCACAATTAAGGACTAGGATAACCCATTTAGCCCATGCTCTAACTAGCGAGAATAGTTTCCTTTGCCCAAGTGTTTAGATTCTGATTTCCTTTTCGTTTTACTTGGTGCAAATCCCCTCGTCGTGTACCGTTCTCCCGCTTGGGAGAGTACACATGTGTATAGCCAATGTCCCAAAAATCAAAAAAAAGGAGGAGAAAAGAAAAGAAAGACCCAAAAAGAAAAGAAAAAAAATTGTATAGCCAAAAATCCAAAAAAATTTACAAATACCCAAAACCCAAAAAAAATATTCCCGTGTGAATATCTTTTCCTACTTGTCGAGAATAAAGGGAAGGCGAGAATTTGCACCGAGTGTTCTTCTCTACATCATCTCAACCCCCATCGGTTTCGAAAACACTTGGCTTAGGAACTTTTTAGCTATTATCTTGGCTTTAGTGTGGTGATTTCCTTAACCCTAGTTGTGGAGTCCCCGACGCATGATATGTTTCGATTCTCTCTCTATTCTCATGCATGCTTGAACTACATATATTCACTGCCTTATTCAATTCGAATCGATATTTGGGTCATTTCCTGGATTTGTGTATATCGAGCTTTATCGCACATCGTAGATAGTGACACGGACTGCTAGCGCACGACCACACTCACTCGTGCTTCACCGCGTGGGCCCACGGCACTTGTCTGGACTCGTACTCATTGGTTTAGTGATGTGATTTGGCGTTTGCTTGCTTGGTGTGTCGTTTTTGATTTTGTTGGCCCTGACGGGTGATCTAGGATATAGAGTTTTCTTTTTCTCTCTTTCTCTCTATTTTTTCCCCTCCGAGCTCCTACTCGCACTCGTCTTCCTCGAGGACGAGGAAGAGTTCATCTTGGGGGATTTTGACGTGTGTTTATATTTCATATATTTGCGCACATTTCCTTCCGTGTTTTTCCGTATTTTACCGTCGTCTTATATTTGTTTTCTCGTGTTTTCTTGTTTTCTTTCACTTTTCCGTGTTTTCCGTATTTTGTAGGAGTTTACTGGCATATGTGACATAAAACGATGATATCATGTGTCACCGGAGCAACGGGAGGAGTCACGCATGATCCAGGGGGTCAAACGACGAAGATTGCATCTTTCAGCCCCTCACCCGGTCGGTTGGTCATCTTCAACCGATTGGGTGATGCACGCGTGCACCACCCGGACGCAGCTTGGAGCTCACGAGAAGTCACCCGGTCAGTTCAGTGACCGGGTCAAAAGCTCAAACTCTCTGGAAATCGAAGCTGATTGCCAACCGATCGGGTGACCTTCACCCGATCGGTTCACCTGTAGCTGAATTTCAACAACCAAGACACGAAGATCCAACCGGTCTCCTCACCCGGTCGGCACCAAGATCCAACCGACCGCATCCATGTTTCAACCGACCAGTTCATCCTGACCGGGTGAAGCTCTGCATCGCGCTGTAATTCTGTGAAGCGGTTCATCCGATCGGTTGACTTGTCAACCGATCGGGTGATGGCGTTTTCTATATATAGAACCCTAGGTTTCCCAGATTCGGGAGTTGGTTATTTTTTGCTGTTTTCTTCATTTTGTGACGGCTGTAATTTTCCAGTTTTTGTAAGTTTTCGGATCTTTGTCAAACTTTAGTATTATCTTAATTGCTTTACTACCATTGCATTTCTATTGTCTGATCATGATTTTTACGGTCGATTTCTGTTTAGATCGCTTTTTACTAAATATGTGTGAGTAGTTCCCAAATCTGGGATTTTGGCGGAAACCCCTTCGTGGGCTCTTCCCGATGCGTCCATATGGCTAGGAAATCGATAGGGATTAGGAATCTAACGGTTATGCGGGGTGTTTTATTTTCATCGGCGGGAAAAAATACCGCCTTTGACCGTTGGGCCCAGGGGGAATAAACTTGGCGGTTGACTCTCTAGTCGTAGCTCACGCCCTTAGTGTAGACGTCGAATCCTAGCGCACGGGAGCGACAGGATGAGACGTTGGGAGTTATCATTGCGAGCTTAGTGCTCCCGGAGTCGATCAGTGTTAATGGACACGGGAGTGCCCACTGATCGAACCCGGGAAGTCCGGCGTAGCATCCTGGGCACCGACCGAAATATCGGGCCCATGGGATGCCGGTACCACTTTCAGAGGCAACGTCTCACCTTTAGACCCTAATTCCGATCGCTATCCTACCCGTAGGCCGTATCGGCGAGAGTCGCTCGATAGGGTGGAAACCAAAGTCCCGGGTTTTTTTTCCTTCATATTGTCTATACCTTGCATTCCTTTACCGTGACAACCCATCATTCCATCTGGGCAAGCTCACCCATGGGGTGATTTTGATCCTCTTTGACACAAGCACATCCACGCCTCTCTGAGTTCGACCCCCAAGCCACACTACAACACCGTGCGCTTGCGGTTACAAATATTTAAATCTCATGCCCCCATTCGCATCATTGCACACATCTAGCGCGCACCTGCCGGGGGGCTGGTCACCCATCTCATACTCTTTCTCTCTTTCTTCCCTCTTTTGTTTTTATTTTATCATGGAGCTTCAAAAATGGGGAATATATTTATTGATTTATCTTATGCCACCACGCTTATAGATAAGCTTGGGGGAGAGGAACCAATGATGTGTGAGAGAGTGACTACCTGACAGTGCATGACAACCTAAGCTAGGTAATTTTCTATACTTGGTGAGATCACTAAAAGTTTTACGAAATCCAGGAATTGACACTTAGCATACATTTCATGAAAAACATACTTTTCTATTCTTTCTGCTCCATATTGTGTGATATCTTTTATACTCCAGGTAGAAAGCATTCAATTAAAAAGTGTGGGATCTATGATTATGTATATCGCTTTAGATGCTTCAGACGATGTTAATTCTAGAATGATTCTGTATTTCATATTATTTAGCTACTCTCGGGTTTTTTATTTTGAATGCGTCCATATAATATGGTATCGAGATAAAAACCTTTGGCATGTGTTTTATATTCGTCGTGTGCTACATGAGTAAGCAAAACCCACGTCCTGAGAAAATGATCTAGCACCTCTCTCTTTGCTTTCTTCCTTATTTTCTATCTCTTCCGTCTTTTCTTTTTATTATTTTTTCCATCGGGCTCGCCTTTTACCTATCTTCCTCGAGGACGAGTAAGAGGTAAGCTTGAGGGATTTTGATCACTCCATATTTTATACCTTTTTTTCTGCATGTTTGCATGCCGTTTTGATCGCCCATATCGCATGTTTTACGGTTATTCGACAATATTGCGATGCTTTTCACTATTTCTTGTTTTTGTCGTATTTCAGGAAATATGGAGCGATTCGGAGTGATTTTGAGATCAAGTGGTTTGCAAGCGCTAAGGAGTGTCACCCATGGCTCATTTCAGGGCCATTCAGTGATGGAAGATGGGTGGAAGAAGAAGGAACTTCGTAAGAGCGACGAGGAGGAGAAACGGAGAAGATTGAGCATTTAGAGCATGCCACTCGGCCGAGTGGAGCACTCACTCGGCCGAACAAGAAACCCCACTCGGCCGACCAGAACGGATACGCACACAGAGCTAATTTCAGCGTATACTCGGCCGAACGAAGAAATCCCACTCGGCCTAATGAGAAATCTCACTCGCCCGAGTGGTACAGGGAAATTTTCCAGAGAAAGGCTGGACTTACTGTGTTTTTCGAAGATCCTGTCGAAAGTCACTCGGCCGAACGATAAAGCCACTCGGCCAAACGGATAAGTATACTCGGCCGAGTCTCCTCCGAAGGCAGACCCTGAGACCCCCCTGACTTACTGTTTTCTTACAGGGTCTGTCACTCGGCCTAGTGACAATGTCACTCGGCCGAGTGATAATGTCACTCGGCCGAGTGAGCCGCTCCGCCTGCTGCGAAAGTTGCGATTTCTGGGCTGCGCAGGGGCAGTTTGGTCAGGATTTTCTGGGCAATTTTGGAGGGTATTTAAACCCAGTTTTTGCCCTAGTTAGAGGGGCTTTTGGCAGCCTTTTTGAGAATTTTTCAGAACTTTTTAGATTAATTAGATTTAGACTTTCTTTTTGAATATTTAAAGGCTACTCTTCTTGGATTCTCATTGGATATCATTGGATCTTCATTGGGTTGTCTATTTCCTATCAAAAACTCAATTTTTATTAGCTATTTCTCTATTGCAATGAATTCTCTTGATATTATTATTGATTTTTCTGAGAATTGTATGATGAATATTGAGTAGTGCCATCGTCTTAGGGCGTATGGATGAACCCTATGGACCCTATTTCTAAATTGTGATGAATTTGTGAAATTGTTGCTAGAATTGATTAGGCTTTGGTTGGGATTGATTAATTACAGATAGCTAGGAATTCATATCGATTGGGATTTGCAAGAGATTGGGTCCCAATTGATAGGAAGGCCTAGAAATTCGATTTAGATTGACGATTGGATTTCTCTAGACTTGGTTTGTAAGAGATTAGGCCAAAGCTAGGATTTTCAATTGTGAATCTATACCAATATCCATTTGCAAGAGATTGGATGGATAGGAACTATCACAACCTAGGTCGTAGCTCGAGTTTGCACGAGAGTGGGCTCGAGATACGATTGAACGATGATGTCGTTCTTCACACTAGCGACTTCGGCTAGGGTTTACAAGAGATTGGGCCCTATCCTAGGTTTGCTATAGACCGACAATAGCGCGAGAGCGTGAGCTTGGTTCTACATTTAGTTGCGATTAGTTCACCCACATTCAAGTTTAGCAATGATGAAACCTATGAATCACAATGATGAGAGACGGTCCGTAGCGGGGATTCCCTATCCGTAGACGTTTTATTAAATTGATACTTTCTCTTGATATTTGCACGATTGTGACTGCTTATCCCAAACGATTCTCGATCCTCTTGATAGCTAGGTGATTGGAAGGAGACACTGTCATTAGTCCTCCCTGAGTTCGATTCCCGCTCGCTGCTACACCGTGCGCTTGCGGTAAAACTACAAGTCGTCTGTCCCGGGTGTGTGTGTACTCCCAGGGCGCGATCATCCATTTGCAACCTATTAAAAATAGATGCTTATTTATGACACCTTTGAGTCGCTGGAAGAGGGGGAGGATATTCTAGGTCCCGAAGAGCCTAGCTTTAGTGTACTTGTTACACTTCTTTATCTGGCCAACTGCATGTGTCTTTGTAGAACGTCTGTAGTAAAGTTGTTAACCAGATACAGTGTTGCCCTGGAGAGCACCACTAGACCAAGGATAAGTTGCTTCTGCGCAACTTCCAAGGGTCAAGGAATATATATTGAATATGCAGGTTTAAAGATCATCGCGATGACTAAAACACAAAAGGCCGGCTACCTCCCAAATATCTACACATCATCCTCCAAAGTCTACATCTTCTGAGAAGCTCATCATCCAAGAAACAAGTATTGAAAACGCTCAGCCAGGTCCAGCAGTACCTTGCAGACACAGTAAAGACTGATTCAAAGAATACCTCAGTGGAGTCATCTACCAACTTCAAAGAGCATTCCACCCCAGAGCGCCACTGCTTTCCAATAGCCACTAGATGAGTGAAACTTGTATAGATGAGTGATGATTGTATTTGCTGTCAGAACATTATGGATGTATAGACGAATAGGAGATGATTGTATAGATACATAGGAATTCTGCAAGCCTGAAGCTTGTACAGATCAGGGGGAGTCCCTCAATAATTGTACTCTTTTCCCTTAAGCTGCTGGTTTTTTCCATTGGTTTTTCCACAACTAAGGTTTTAACGAGGCAACCACAGTGGCTCTGGATCCAGAATTATCCACCCCATTAGCATACTGAATCCTGAAGTATTCATATGCTTAAACCAAGGTAATGGAGAGATGAGGGGAGTGTTGTGAGTTGAGGGAGGCCTTTGGCCTCCCTCCCCTCATCATCTCACCATTTACTCCCCACTAACTTAGTGGGGAGTCCCTTGGACTCCTAAAGCGAATGAATATATAGAGAGCCATGGCTTATGCCATGGCTACTCCTAATTTAAAGATTAGTTTACACTCTTCTCCTAACAATCTCTCTTAACAAACAATAATATAGTATTCATGTTTGTCTTTGCTTTTCCATTTTTCTTCATCCCATTGTAATCAATCAAAAATATTATGATGACATCCATGGAAATTTCACAAAGCGTTGAATACATAATCAACTTAAGCATTTTAATAACCATGTATATGCAACAATCAAACCAAGTGTTTATACCAAGTGTAGGAGAGAAAATAATCAAACAACGAAAAATATCTGCACAATAGAGTTAGTTAATCAAGATATATTTCATGTCATCTTATTTATACTTAAGCAAAGTATAAGGATATCAAAATTTAAAGCATGGCATACTAACTAGGATAATATAGTAGCATTGCATCAACTACCAAGAGTTGATACGAAATGTTTTAGAAACCATCACACAACTGCAAACATAGAATATATGAAAAAATATTAGACCATAGCTGTTTTAAAAGCATTGTTTTGCCAAAAATCTTAACCATTGAATTAAATAACACAAATAAACATACACACAGAGCAAAAAAATATTAAAGTTAAATCATCCATAGTTATTAAGCATTTGTGAAGTGACGAATTTTAACCAATCTTCTGCAAAGCAATGATTTTGTTCAACATATTGAACTGCTGTTTTTGTGTTCCTCCTCCTTTGTTTTTAGAGTACCTGAAAAATATAAACATTGTGGTACTCTTTATTTAGTTGAGTCCAGAGGATTAGTCTTTATGAAGCCAAACCCAATATGGTTTAGTTCCTTCAACAGAAACATATTTATAATTTTTATTTAAATGAACATTTTAAACAAAATCGTTTGCGTACCATTGTTTCTTTTGATTCGTCACTGATCGCGCCCAGATATACACCCGGAAAACGACTGTAGTTTTACCGCAAGCGCACGACATAGTGGCGAGCGGGTATCAAACTCAGGGAGGACAGTTAACAGTATTCTACTTTGATTACCTAGCTATTGGTGGAATAAGAATAGTTTGGATGGTAGTGCGACAATCGTTCAAATAGCAAATAGATATCAATATAATAAAGCGTCTAGGGATAGGAAATCCCCACTACGGACCGTTTTTTATCCTTGTGGATCATGAATATCAATGTTGCAAGGCTTGAATGTAGGTGAACTAGTCACAACTTAATGTAGAACCAAGCTCACGCTCTCACGCTATTGCCGGTCTATAGCAACCTAGATTAGGGCCCACTCTCGTGCAAACCCTAACCTAAGCCATTAACGCGAAGATCGACATCATCGTCCAATCGCAACTCGAATCCACTCTCGTGCAAACTCGAGCTACGACCTAGGTTATGATAGTTCGTATTCGTCCAATCTCTTGCAAACAAATATTAGTATAGATTTATAATAAAAATCATAGCTTTGGTCCAATCTCTTGCAAACCAAATCTTGAGAATTTCAATTATAAACCTAAGTCGAATGTCTAGGCCTTCCCATCAATTGGGATCCAATCTCTTGCAAATCCCAATCGATGTAAATACCAAGCTACTCACAATAAATCATTCAAACCTAACCTTTCTTCAATCCTAGCAACAATTCTATTCATTCATCACAATTCAAAAGATCTGGTCCATAGCGTTCATCCCCATGCCCTAGAACGAATAAACTACTCACAAATCATCATGGAAATCTCAGAAATAAAGCAACAGATCATAGCACAATTCATTGCAAAGAAGAGACAATTCATAAAAATAAGATTTTTAGCAAGAAAGAACAAACCAAAATTGTCGCCTATGACCTCCAGCTGAGATTTCACAAAAGAATAGCCGTCAAAAAATAGTAGAAGTCTCTCCTAAAAGTAGGGATAAAACTAGGTTTAAATACAAGCCAAAATCGTCCAAAAAATTTTGACAGAATTTCCCCGTACAGCCCAGAATTCGAAATCTGTGTAGCAGTCGGAATGCGTCACTCGGCCGAGTAACAATGTCACTCGGCCGAGTGACAGACCCAATAATAAAACAGAGAATCTGGGGGTTTCGGGGGTCTGTCTCTCTGACTGACTCGGACGAGTAGGCTTCTTTACTCGACCGAGTACGCAATCGTGCTCGGTCGAGTAGGCTTCTCAAAATTTCCAGTAACTTGGGCCCTTTCTCGGTTGAAAATCCATGTTCTACTCGGGCGAGTAAGCTTTCTCACTCGGCCGAGTAGACTTCCCTGCTCGGCTGAGGAAACTTTGAATTTTTGCTGTACGTATCCGTTTCACTAGACCGAACGTAGCTTGTTACTCGGCCGAGTAGACACTCTTGTTCGGCCGAGTAGGCTGCTTCTGGGCTCTTTTCTTCTCCTCCTCGCCTCCTCGTCGATTCTATTGAATTTCTTCCTCTTTCACTTATCTTCTAGTGCTGCTAACTCCTCAAATAAGCTGTAGGTGACGCTCCTGTGTGCGCAAAAGTCCCTTGATCTCATTTTTGCTCCAGATCGCTCCATATCTCCTTAAATACGACAAAAACGAGAAATAGTGAAAAGCAACACGATATCGTCGAATAATCATGGAAAACGCAATATGGGCGATTAAAACGACATGAAAACATGCAGAAAAAAGGTGTAAAATAAGGAGCGATCAAAATCCCCAAGCTTACCTCTTACTCGTCCTCAAGGAAGATAAGTAAAAGGCGAACCCGGCGGGTAAAAATAAGGAAAAAGGAAAAAGAAGATAGAAAAGAAAACAAAGAAGGAGGTGCTAGATCATTTTCTCAGGAAGTGGGCTTGCTTACTCATATAGCATACGACGAATTAAAAACATGCCAAAGATTTTTATCGCGATATCATGATCATATAAGGATGCATTCAATATAGAAACCCAAGAATATCAGAACAATATGAAATATGAAATCATTCTAGAATTAGCATCGTCTGAAGCATCTAAAGTAATATACATAATCATAGACCACACACTTTTCAATTGATCGCTTTCTATTTGTAGTATAAGAGGTATCACATAATATGAAGCAATAAGAATAGAAAGGCGTGGTTTTCATGAAATGCATGCTAAGTTTCAATTCCTGGACTTCGTAAAACTTTTAGTAATCTCACCGAGTATAGAAAATTACCTAGCTTAGGTTGTTATGCACAGACAAGTAGCTGTAATGCCCTGCTACGCTACTGCACAAGTACTAGAGGGGGGTGAATAGTACTTTAATATAATTAAGAGGCTAATTCCTAATTACCTTGCAAACTCTACCAATTAATGCTGAAATGCGGAATAGTAAATAATCGACAAAAAATAAACAATCGCAAACAAACGATATTACTGGGTTCGGATCCACCCAAGTCTCACCGACTTGTTCTCGGTGATCCTACGTCCCAACCACCCGGATCACTTCCGGATACTTGAGTTAGAAACCCTAACTCAAGATTTCCACTATGAAATACTTGTAAAAAACCTTCACAAGTCAAATCATACGCAAATGATAATTGTGACTCCCACAACCCGGGATCACAAACACACTCTCACAACCGAGAGCGAATCACTTACAATATCAAAGTAAATTGAAATGAAATGCTTACCACAAAATACCTATGCCTTGAGTAAACTTACGAATTAGGGCAAAGATGATTTTGAGGAAGATGAAGAGGCACCAAACCCTAGCTCCAAGATGTAGACCAGCTATGGAAAGCTATGAGGTTGATGGTGACCTAGGATCAAGCACTTGGCTTGGAAGGCTCACAATCAATGAATCTCTCTTTTGAAATAAGAGTGAGAAGAGATTCAAGATTGGAATGAATGAGCTTTGAATGAGAGCGAATGATTTCTCTTTGACCTCTAAACTTGTCTTAATATCATCCTTGAGTGCAATGAATGCAGCTCATCAAGTATATATAGGTTAGAGGAGGGAGAGAGAGAGAGAGAGAGAGAGAGAGAGAGAGAGAGAGAGAGAGAGAGAGAGAGAGAGAGAGAGAGAGAGAGAAAGGTTTCAATTAAAGCTCCAACGGCTCTATTCTGAACCAAACTAGTCGATCAAAGAACAACCACCGACCGACTAGTTCATCAACTAGTCGATCAGTCAATCAACATGAACCGACTAACTGGTGAACAGGGAATAGGTCGAAGTTCAGACTTAAGGAACTAGTCGGTCAAAGCACACTTGCCGACCGACTAGTTTCACAACTAGTCGGTCGGTGAGTTAACTTAGACCGACTAAGAGATAAAACACAAAGTCTGAGAACAAATAGAATTAGTCGGTCAAAGAACAAAAGTTGACCGACTAGTTCATCAACTAGTCGGTCGCCAAATGTACATGGACCGATTAACGACAAACAGTAACTAGGCATGTATAGTAGAAGCTCAACTAGTCGGTCAAAGAAGCATCACTGACCGACTAGTTCACAAACTAGTCGGTCGGTGAGTCAACGTAGACCGACTAATTGTAAACATTAAAGAGCTATGAATTGAGAAAGCAAACTAGTTGGTTCAAGAAGGATTGCCGACCGACTAGATCACCATCTAGTCGGTTGGTTCTTCTTCTTGAACCAACTAACATGCACAAGAAGTCGCGAATCGAAGCGTGATGCTTCGGAAAAGTTTGTATGGACTTCTTACTAGTTCCTATGTCTAAGATAGGAGCGTTATGAAGATTAAAACGTAAGACCTACTCAAGGCTTAACATTCTACGGAACAAAGCTAAAAGACTATAAATAAAACTTGACGAACCGTCTTCGAAAGCTTCGATCCGAATCTTCATGACTTCTAAAATGGTCCAAAAGCTTCAACGAAGCTTTAGGCATACGATCACGTGCTTTGAGAAGTCTCGAGACGTCGCTTTGGATGTTCATATGAATTTGGCGACGATCTCCATAACTGCGCTCACAAATTGTTAGTTCACAATATATTTATGTTTGTTCATCATCCAAAACCAAATCCGGGGAGTCCAATACCAACATTCTCCCCCTTTTTGGTGATGACAAACCAACATAAATAATAATCACAAATAATGATTCAAATGTAATTTACTTACTCCCCCTGTATTGATGACACGTTAATTCCAAAATGAATAATAATAATACGCATCAAGCAGACGAGTAAAGTATAAAAATGAGAATCGAATATTTGAAATTTAGGATTTGAAATCCAATTTTTATATCTTAACTCCCCCTGAATCTAACATATCAAATTGGATTCTTGGAAAAAATGCTTAAATTATCATTTAGCACATGTCATTATTATATCTCTCCCCCTTTGGCATAAGAAAAAAGTGTGGGAGGAGATCAACGACAATAACAATGGCTTCAAATAAAAGCACGGGAGTCGTAGAATATGACCACAGTCCAAATGACACCAAAGGAAAATTCGAATTAAATCAAAGCGTGTCAATGAGACCAAAGTCGAAAAACGATAAATAAAATCATCAAAACTCAAATTAATTTTACGAATTGAGTTATGGAATATACTCTCCAATATCAACATTATTGGTTAATTTAGCGCATGGAAAACAATTCTATGTTTTCATAAAATGAATTCTATTTAACCAAGTATTATCGTCGAGCGACGAAAGCAAAACATCAGAGACATATAAAAGAATACTCAATTGGGCCTCCGGCTATGGCAAGCTCAATCGGTAAATTTATCATTTAAGAACACGATAATTTCCAATAAGGAAGGATGCATCATCATGGCACTAATCAAAATAGGATCATGGTCTTTTCTCAAAGTGTGCCCTCTTGGGACTTAACAAATAAAATTGTGCCAAAACAATTTATCCAACGTTTTCATGGAAATAGGCAAAGAGGCAAATAGAAATAAGATTAACATCCAACGTTCATGATTGACAACCCACGCATTTAACACTCTTCAATCATGATAAACAAGATAAGAATTTCATACAAAATCAACCCAAGTTCATTACAAAAGAGAGATGCTAAAAAAACAAAAAGGGAGGAAAGAAATCACCAATCTCTCAAATAATGAGGCTTCCCTCTCACTTGAGCACCTCCTCCAAGCTTCCCATCTCCCCCATGGCCTCCAAACCCTAGAACTTTTAGAGAAAATGAAGATTGGGGATGAAAAACAGCCCCAAATTTGCATAAAACCCCATTCATAACTTAACAGGGCTGGAATTAAGTCAAACGGGTCGGATTCTGGCCCAAACCCGCAAGCAATGCCCAAAGCAGCAGAAAATTTCAGCACCGCCACCCTGTCTTGCGAAACTTATAGAAAAAATCATCCGACCTCAGAATGACTTGTTCCAGACGGCGATGGAAATGTAAAAAAGTGTACTATGACTGAAAAATATTACTAGGCCAGAATATACACTAGAATGATAGCAGAATTCTGCACAAGAGGGGAATAGCAGACCAGAATTTCAGCACCGTCACCCTGTCTTGCAAAACTTCAAGAAAAATCATCCGACCTCAAAATGACTCGTTCCAGGCAGAGATGGACCGTAAAAAATTTTACTACGACTAAAAAATATCATTAAGCCGTAATATGCACTAGAATGATAGCAGAATTCTACACAAGCGGGGAATAGCAGACCAGAATTTCAGCACCGTCACCCTGTCTTCCAAAAAATGCAGTAAATTACTCCGACCTCCAAAAATTCTGGAAAAATATGCGTTGGAATCGGCACTTCACGAAATTCAACTGAAAAATAATAGGAGACTAAGATTAATATGCTAATAAGCTGTAAAAATTGTTTTTTATGCATATGTAAATGATAAGCTCCAAATTTAAGAGATATCGAAAATATGTATGAAATGAATCTAAGATATGATTAATACATGCACAAAAAGCACCGAAATAGGGGGATAAATATACAATTTTATCCCGAGTCACACCCCCAACTAGCTTTTTGCTAGTCCCTAGCAAAATATGCGATAAATTCGGATTAAATGGAAAACATGTACCAAACTCAAGATATCACCATGGCATGCCAAAAATATTATCTCCAAGTGATTTGAAAACCAATATACCCAATGTATGAAAGTAAACAATAACTGACATTCTCCTCAATCCAATTCAAAGAAAAGTGAAGTAATAAGCACCGTATCACATTTATCAGGATATATCGCAAATGGCAAAGTTTCTAATTTTCATGGAAATGGCCAAAACAAAAGAAAATCCTCTAAGTTGTGGGAGATGAGATTGCATCACTCATGTTGCTTATTCTTTCATTTATTCATTCATTTTTTCTTTTCCTTTTCTCTCTTTTTTGTATACTTTTTGATTTTGTATGTTTTTGTTTTTGTTTTGCATTCACGCAATCATGCTATGAAATGCAAACCCCGTCACCTTTGCATACACACGATAACGCTATATAGACAAAGAGATGGAATGATACCCTAAATCTCATCTTTGGCGTCCTTCCCAATGTTTCATGGGGCACCGGCTACTCAATTTGATTAGAAGAAGCATTCACTTATTATAGCTCTCACTCTCACTCTCAACATAAGCAATCAACTCATCCACCCACTCCTTAGTAGAAAACAAAGTATAACCAATTGACCACACCCTATCCAATCAAAAACTACATCATTCATCCAAACTCATGCAATCACTTACACCAAACTTTTCCCAAATTATCTCAAAGAGAGTATCACGACATATAAAATAGTTTCATACCTGGCATATTGAAATTTGACTCCAAAATGGAAAAGAAATTAAAACATGCCAATCAAACATCAATAAAGTTGATACCAAGATAATAATCCGAGAAAATCGCATGAAATTAAGCATGTAGAGACTAGGCAAAAGAAATATGATGGAGGCAAGGATGGAGGCACAAAAAAGATATGCTCAAATGAATGGGTGATGATGGCGATGAGTGAGAATTTTTATTAACAAATTTTTTTTGAAAAACTACTAAAACTACCCAAAACTAGCATCCAAACTTCATAGTTCCCTCCCCCAACTAGGAAATGAACATTGTCCTCAATGATTGAAGGGAAACTAGATATTATTCAACGATGCTAGAGGAGAACATTCATATGAAAGAAAACATGCAAAAGCAAACTAAACTAACTTTTTATTTTATTTATTTATACTACGCAAAGAAAAGAATACACCTTAGCAAAAAGGCGGATCCCGAATTTGTAATGGTGGAGGCATTTGCTCTAACAGCCTCTTTCGCTCCTCCGAATTTGTAAAGGCGGATCCCGAATTTGTAATCCCGGATCTCAAATTTTTCATATGTAAATGAGGGTTCTCCCACTCCGAGCCACGAAAGTATGGCAGAAGTGGGATATCCTCCAATTCAATGTCGGAAAAATCTGAAGATGATGCCATTTTGTTGTAAAAAAATTTCTCAAGAAAATGAAAATAAACAACCAAAAGATTCAATAAGTGGAAAATAAATAAAATGGAAAGACACAACACTAAGATATAGAAGTATCACACTAATGCTTTCAAAATCAATCAAAAAATGCAAATAATAGAAATCATTGTCCCCGGCAACGGCGCCAATTGATTGAACCAAAAAACGTGCAAAGGAAGCACTCCTTCCACTCCCAAGTGTAGGAGCGTCAATGCAATATAAATTTATAATTGGTGAGTACCGGGTTGGATCACATGGACAAGTCGTTCTACATTCGCAAAATCTATCGATCAAGAAAGATAATAGCGTGAGACAACCACCTCGCTACGTGAATGGTGGTGGGAAAAAGTGTGATGAATCTACAATCCCAACCAAAGTAAGTATGGTTAGAGAACCAAATGGGGAGTTAGGATAGCTAGGAGAGGAGCATCGGTTGTAGGTTCACTAATGTTGGTGTTAATCAAGCCCAAATTATCCACATATAACTCGATTGGGCCTCCGGCTATGGCAAGCTCAATCAGTAAATTTATCATTCAAGAACACAATAATTTGCAATAAGGATTGATGCATCATCGTGGCACTAATCAAAATAGGATCATGGACTTTTTTCAAAGTGTGCTCTCTTGGGACTTAACCAATAAAATTGTGCCCTAACAATTCATCCAACGTTTTCATTGAAATAGGCAAGAGGCAAATAGAACTAATATTAACATCCAACATTCATGAATCACAACCCACGCATTTAACGCTACTCAATCATGATAAACAAGATGAGAATTTCATACAAAATCAACCCAAGTTTATTACAAAAGAGAGATGCTAGAAAAACAAAAGGAGAGGAAAGAAATCACAATCTCTTAAACAATGAGGCTTTCCTCTCACTTGAGCACCTCCTCCAAGCTTCCCATATCCCCCATGGCCTCCAAACCCTAGAACTTTTAGAGAAAATGAAGATTGAGGCTGAAAACAGCCTCAAATTCGCATAAAACACCATTCACAGCTTAACGGGTCAGGAATTAAGTCAAACGGGTCGGATTCTGGCCCAACCCCGTAAGCAATGCCCAAATCAGCACAAAATTTCAGCACTGTCACCCTGTCTTGCGAAACTTATAGAAAAATCATCCGACCTCGGAATGACTCGTTCCAGACGGCGATGGAAACGTAAAAAAGTGTACTACGACTGAAAAATATCACTAGGCCGGAATATACACTAGAATGATAGCAGAATTCTGCACAAGAGGGGGATAGCAGAATTCTGCACAAGAGGGGAATAGCAGACCAGAATTTCAGCACTGTCACCATGTCTTGCAAAAATTCAAGAAAAATCATCCGACCTCGGAATGACTCGTTCCAGGTGGAGATGGAACTGTAACAAAGTTTACTACGACTGAAAAATATCATTAAGCCAGAATATGCACTGGAATGATAGCAGAATTCTGCACAAGCGGGGAATAGCAGACCAGAATTTCAGCACCGTCACCCTGACTTCCAAAAAATACAATAAATTGCTCCGACCTCCAAAAATTCTGAAAAAATATGCGTTGGAATCGGGACTTCACGACTTCAAATGAAAAATAATAGGAGACTAAGATGAAGATGTTAATAAGCGGTAAAAATTGTTTTTAAGCATATGTAAACGATAAGCTCCAAATTTAAGAGATACCAAAAATATGTATGAAATGAAGCTAAGATATAATTAATACATGCACAAAAAGCACCGAAATAAGGGGATAAATATACAATTTTTACCCCGAATCAGACGTGATTCGGCTCGGGACGTGATTCAGCTCGGGACGCAGTTCAGCTCAGGAGAAAAGGCTCAACCCCAACACAGTGCATGGCTTTGTAGATAAAGAAAAGTTGCTGAAAATGACGCTTCACCCGAAAGCAAAGTGACGGGTTTGTTTTAATGCTTTCATATATGTTGTAGTAGTTTAGATCTTTCTTTCGGGTTGGTCAGACCCACCCCAAAGACAGTAGATTTTCCTGGCTAGCGTTCATGAAACTCTTAGGGCTGACATTCAATAGTTTAATTTATTTTACTCCGCTGTATATTCTGCTTCTATCATCCATCTGACGTAGGAAGGCCTGTGGGGAAGTGGCCCCCGCCTTACAGTGGGTGAAGTGTTTGGTCGGCATGCGAGGGAAGCGGACCCTCGCCTTAGAACTGACCAGATTTTGATCTGTTCCAAATGGAGTGGCCCATCTACTAACTGTCGATGGAAAAATATTTTGGCCTACGGGGGGAATGGCCCCACGCCATATGTGGAATGAAGGGTTTGGTCGGACTGCGAGGGTAACGGCCCCTCGCTTTACGGTGGACCAATTTTTGATCGGCGAATAACAACCAATAAAAAATAATTCAACCTACGGGGGAATGCCCCCCTCCCCCCCCACCTTACGACAACTAAGTGTTTGGTCGACCTACGAGGGGAGCAGCCGCTCGCCTTACGATAGACCAAATTTTAGATCGGCATCTAGGGGAGTGGCCCCTCGACTAACGACCAATGGAAAAAATAAGTCGGCTTGTGAGGGAGTGGCCCCCTACCTTACGGTGGACGAAGCGTTTGGTCGGCCTGCAAGGGGAGCAACCCCTCGCCTTGTGGTATACCAAATTTTGATTGATAGCGTGGAGAGTGGCTCCACGACTAACGACCAATGGAAAAATAAGATGACCTACAGGGAGAGTGGCCCCCCGCCTTACGGCGGACGAAGCGTTTGGCCGGCCTGCGTAGGGAGCGTCCCCTATCCGTACTGCAGACCATATTTTTAATCAGCAGGAAGGGAAGTGGCCTATCGTCTTATGGCAGACCACCATAGAATCAAAGTTGATCAAAATCGAAGTATTTTTGTTAGTTTGTAGGCATGTGCACTTTAAGAAAGACAAAAATGGAGAAATTAGCCGATCAAATGTTTAAATACACTTGTCGACATTGTATTACTTCGGCCAAATACAAGTTTCTTTAAACAATAGGAAAAAAGAGAAATAGAAATAATAGAAATAGCCACGTGTGTGTTCAGTTTATTTGTGCGGTAGAAAATTAGTAGCGAGGCCTCGAAATAGCTCGGTTGCCCTCTGTTTCAGGTCAGATTTTAGCTCATTCAATGATCCTGGTAACTGGCTGGACTACGGCCACTTCTTTTCCTCAATCTGTCGCCCTTGAATTGCCTTCTTCTTGCCTTACTTTTGAGATATCTACGAACTTCTTCAGATACACCCATTGGATCAGTTTCTCGATATCCTTCTTTAAATGCAAACAGCCCTCTGTATCATGTCCGTGGTCTTGGTGGTATTTACAGAACTTGTTCTCATCCCGCCTACCTTCTTTCATTTTTGGGGGTGGCCGGATGATATACCCCTCATTTTGAGCATAAGCCATTTATGACTTCTTTGAGAGCATTGAGCTTTGTGAAGATCAAGTCGAACTTATCCGACATGTCCCTGGGGTTCCTCTCTCGTCTCCTGCGATCTCCTTGCTCTTAGCAGACACCTTCATTAGGCCTAGCTTCCTTCTTTAGCACAGTCACCATTTTGGAAGTGCCCCCCTCACGAGCATCAAGTGCCCCTTCCGCCATCATGAATAGCTCCGCTCTGGTAAGGAGCTTATCTAAGTCACGAGATGATTTGTGGTTCAAGGAATTCATTAGGTCCTCACATCGGACCCATTTCTTTAGAACGACAATGGTCACATCATCACTTAAGCTTAAAATGTTCAGCCTTTCAAAGTTGAAACGCTTCAGGAAACTCATCAACGTCTCTCCCTCCCTCTGCACCAAATTGAATAGGTGTATGAGCTTCTTTTTCTCCTCCTTCTGCCATGAATTGTTAGAAGAAAGCTTGGGATATGCTTTTTGATGCTTCCAATAGATAGGCTAGGAAGCTCGTTGTACCTCTCCTTTTCAGTTTTCCAAAGTTTGTTTTGGAAATCTCGGCAAAGAAGAGCATCATCCGCTCCTTGTATCTCCATAACTCCTTTATAATCCTGGATATGTAACTAAGGGTCACCTGAGCTGTCATACCAGGCATCTTAAATCTGGATGGCAATCGAGACGAGGTGATCCTCTTCTTCAATTGGTTATGCTCCACTTTTGAGCTTAATGAAGGGGAGCATTGTCATTGTACACCTTCTCGGTGTTTGGATCTCCTTGGTCGATTGTTGGAAGCAATCGAGAAATCGCTTCGGTTACCATCCAAGTTATCAAATAAGTTTGAATGCCAGATGACGTCCCTTCGAGATTTCGTTTTGTGGCCTACTCGAGACCTCTGGTGAGGACCTTACTTCGCTCTTGTCAATTCTCTTGATGTTGATCATCGTTTAGAATGATGAGGTGGTCTCCCACTCGCTTTGGAAGAGGTTACAGACCTCTTGCGCCAGCCGTAGATAAGTTATTGCCCTCCTTTTCACCTCCTCGTCCTTATTCATTTTGAAGGGAAATAGGGGGTTGTGGTCATTGCAGAGAGAGAAGGCATGTTGAACTGTTGCTCTAGGTTTTGGGGTGTTGCTCCTTGGTCCCCCCACTATGGCAGCTGTATCACAAGATGATGTTGAGGAAAAATTGGGAAGATCGATGGGCTACCGTTGATTGGGGCTGTGGACCCGTGAGCCGTTCTACCACGACAGCCAACATTTTTATATTGGCGTTCACCACCTTTGTGAACAAATGGAACTGCTCTGAAGTCACTAATTGCTACTCAGGCATTCCACGAGTATAGGAGCTAGAATTCAAGGTGGATGGCACATCGTTTGTCGCCCCTAGGCCTCGTAGGATCCTCGTTGGTGGATTGAGTCATTGTTGGTGTGGTTGATGACGTGGATACTGACTCGATTCCCACAGACGGCGCCAGATGTTTTAGGGTGTTTTCTCACCATAGAAGTTTATTGATGAATGGTCTAGATGAAGCTACTGACGTGGAAGACGATGGCAGCTTTTGGGACGCTGAACAAGCTGTCTTTGGGCTGAAGGGACTTTTGTTGAGCTATTGGGGTCGGTTCGAGCTATTTTCTCAGCTATCTGTAACACAGGAAGCTCATCAGGTGGTCGGGTCTAGGGCCCGACCAAATCCCCTCCGATGATTAAGTCAGTGGATAACTTGAAGAGGCTCGATGGAACTATATCCGACCTGTTGGATGGTCGTCTGATAGTTCTCAGGTCGAGCCATGGAGGAAATATAAAGTGGATGGAGTAGATTGCGAGTATATGAATACATGAGTGTAAGATCTCAGAGATTCATCCCCCTCACTTGTTGTTGTTGGGGAGAGCATTTATTAGTGATGGTCTTTTAGATGCCATCCGCCCATAACGCTCGCGTATTTATTATGCTTTATAGTCATTGATATGTACTCTCAGTATTGATGACGGGCCAACGGTCAATCACTGATCGCCTGTTTAATGGGCAAACTCAGTAACCGCAGGAGTCCAATGGTCAGTCGAGCTATTGCCATGAATGAAGAGGCGATAGGCCGCATGTGAGGGTTTCTGGATTGTTTGGGCGAAGTCATGGACCGTACTGAGCTTATCAGCTAGAGGTAGTTAATTAGGCGGCATCTGGGCCGGCCAAGTTTCTTATCAGGAACAGTTGTGAGACTCGGGTACGAATTTATCATGGGGTGTTGAGCCCGTTCATTCAAATAACTTGGTAGCAATGCCTACAGCAAGATTTACGCTGTAGCGGCCTATCGTCTTATAGCAGACCACTATAGAATCAAAGTTGATCAAAATCGAAGTATTTGTGTTAGTTTGTAGGCATGTGCACTTTAAGAAAGACAAAAATGGAGAAATTAGCCGATCAAATGTTTAAATACACTTGTCGACATTTTATTACTTTGGCCAAATACAAGTTTCTTTAAACAATAGGAAAAAAGAGAAATAGAAATAATAGAAATAGTCAAGTGTGTGTTCAGTTTAATTGTGCGGTAGAAAATTAGTAGCGAGGTGTCACGCCCCGCTTCCCAAAAATGGAGGCGAGACGTGAAAAGGTCTGCACGAGAGTGGAGCTGCGAAGCCCCAAACCCGATAAGCGTCAATAAAACATAAGCAGGTCCCTGTAACCACAAACGGAACAACAATAATAACACAAGGAGAAACAAAAATAAAATTCTCACATCTCATAAATTGTCCAACATGAAAATTAGGTCCAACATCCAGAAAAGCCACCAGGCTAAAAGAAAGAGTCTAAAGGCCCAGAACAAGGCCAACAAAAGCAACAACGAACAAAGTATAGGTGCTACGCACCGACAACAAAACAGCAGTCTAAACAAAAGGAAAACACAACGAAGACACTAGGACTGGTCCCCAGTGTCCACGTACTCCCCGTCAAACACAAGCTCGGGCTCGGCGTCAGCAAACACCTCGTCCTCAACAAGGTACTCAGGCTCAGGATCTAACATGTGTCACCCAAAAGAGTAAAGGGGCACATGTCAGCAAGTCTAAAAGACTTGGGCAAGGAAACTGTAAGTAAGGCAACTAGCTTTTGGATATGGAAGACGTTTGTACACCCTTGTGGGGGATGTACGAGGGAATACGGACCTCGAACGTCGCGCACACGAAGTCATGTGCAAAGGGAATCTGTTCCCTTGCGGAGAGGATCTCTGTATGAGCGGGAAAGTCGCATTATATATGCATAAGTGCATGCGACATATGGCTAATAAAGGGGGAATATCTTAAGCTTATGTTGTACCATGCATATGGTACAACTTAAGCTTATAATGTGCCATGTACCATGGTACACCTTAATTAAGTTGTTCCAAAGGAACAACTTACCCTAAAATAACTACCTTGGGGGCTATAAATAAGACCCAAGGGTGGCCATTTTCCATATACATTTGCATGAAATTCATGCATGCATCTTCTTCATAGCGAAGCTCTGCAGAAATATTTCCTCTCCCTCCTTCCAAGTTCTTAATCTAAAATAGAGATTTAGATTGTGGATTAGTAGCCTTACTCCGTTCGTGAGAAGACTCGATCCGTCGTGGCGAATCCGAAGGCAAAGTTCCGAGACTATCGTTCCGCATACGCAAGCGTAAGTCTCCACTTTAATTATCGATCCTAACTTTGTTTTGGACAGGATCCTTCATTGGTATCAGAGCCATATGGGTTCGCCCCGGTCAATCCACCGCCCCGTCGAAACTACGAACGAGTCGTTGTCTTTTTCACGAATGGGTCTCCTACTATTACAGATATAGTAGGAACGCTTCGTGACGGAGAGAACGCAGCGGTTGTTCTTTTCACGTTAGTGTCTTCTATCATTACGGATATGGCAGGAACTCTCCGTGACAGGAAGAACCGACCGTTCACGTAGTACGTTATTCATTTTTGGCACACGGCCATTAAGAGATAACTAATTTCTTCGACGAACGGGTGCTTCATCGAGGAAGGTGATGGAAGTTATTTCCATCGGGTAAGAGGAAAATTTGGTGCATGTGCACCATGGCCAAATGGGCCATGAAGGCCATGCACCCCCTCTCCTCATGCGGAGGGGGTTGGCTACGGCCAATAACCACCGGCGACCACCCCATCAAGGGGGAGGAATGAGTGCGGCAACCCCATTCAAAGGGGGTGGCCGGCCATGGCCAAAGGGGCCATGGCCGGCCAACGCCGAATGGCCTTGGCCATGGCCAAGCCATGACCGGCCATGGCCAGGCCGGCAGTGGCCGGCCAAGGCCAGGCCGGCAGTGGCCGGCCTTGGCCAAGGGCCTGCCGGCCAGGCCGGCCCTGGCAGTGGCCAGGGCCGGCCCTGGCCGGCCTGCCGGCCCTGGCAGAGGCCAGGGCCGGTGCCCTGGCCTCAGGTCAGGGCCTGGCCGAGGCCAGGGCAGGAGCCCTGGCCCCGGCCAGCGGCCTGCCGGCCCTGGCAGAGGCCAGGGCCGGCGCCCTGGCCTCAGGCCAGGGCCTGGCCGAGGCCAGGGCAGGAGCCCTGGCCCCGGCCAGTGGCCTGGCCGGCAGGCCCTGGCAGTGGCCAGGGCCTGGCCGGCAGGCCCTGGCAGAGGCCAGGGCCTGGCCGGCCCTGGCCGAGGGGGCCAGGCCCCCTGGCCGAGGGGGCCAGGCCCCCTGGCCGGCCAGGGCAGAGGCCCTGGCCGGCCTTTGGCCAAGCCCGGGTCAGGGCAGAGGCCCTGACCGGGAAGAAGTTGAATTCGAAATTTGGTCGACCAATTTTGTGTTTTTGGTCGACCAATCCGACAAATGGTCTGGGTCGATTGCAAACTTGCCAGATGACCCATACGGGGTAACAAATGGCCTTGGTCAAACTCGAATGTGTCGACTAGTCCATACGGGGCTAACCACATTGCCAAATAGTTCATACGGGACTAACGTTTTAATGAAGTTTTTCATTTGGGCTCTACTCCTTGAAGATTAGCCATAGTGCTCTACTTCATGCGAGATTAGCCATGTCATTGTGCTCTACTCTACGGAGATTAGCCAATGTACTTGTGACGTTGTGCTCTACTCTACGGAGATTAGCCAACGTGCTTTCAAAAATTTTTTGGAAAAAGATGTTTTTCAAATAGGTTATGTCCCGTCCTTAAATCGGGATAGCGCAATTTAGAATTCCAAGTCCTACCACGATCCGGCCATGGTTATCTAACCCATGTCTCGTGGCTTGGCAATTGTTGCGTTAAAATTCTTTGCGCTAATTCTCACCTATTCTATTTTGAAAGATAAGTTTTTCAAAGTGATTTTCCGCTGCTAATACCATACGGGTATTATTTCTGATTTCTTTTTACTTAAGATAAGTAAGAGGGATACTTTGAAAGGTACTTCTAGATGGTAGTTGGGAACGTAGTGAACTTCTCGATTCTAGAGTAACATTTCAACGCATCCAAGGAACTTATCAAGTGTTTAAAGAATCGAAACTTTATGCATGGAATTTTGATCGTGTTTTTTCATTCTCTTTGCAGTTTTTTGAATCGAAAATGTCTACCGCTTCTAAGAATATTGTCGCAGTGCTTAACAAAGGTGAAAAGCTCAACGGCGACAATTATAAACTTTGGTCAATAAAGATCCAATATGTTTTGGAGGAGCAAGATGTGCTCGAAACACTCCAAAACATAATGGTAGAACCTGAGTTGGGCAATACGGCCCAACACAAGAGGGACCGGGAAGCTTATGACACTTGGACTCGAAAGAACAAAATAGCACGTATTACGTTACTGTCCGCGATGGACAATGACATAATGCGCCTATTTCGGGAATTCGACCTAGCTAAAGACATATGGTCTGAGCTAGAGATAAAGTTTGGTGGAACTTCGGTTACCAAACTCCGCTCCTTGAATATTCAATTTGATTCGTACAAGATGCGGCGAGATCATTCTATGAAAAAGCATCTCCGCCACATGGCGAATCTTATATCTGAATTAAAGGATGCGGGTGTTACGCTGTCTGACGAACAGCAGATCCAAGCGGTCATTCGTTCACTCCCAGATAGCTGGGATAATATGAAAATGCATCTCACTCATAATGAATGCATTAAAACTTTAAGCGATGTTTCGAAACACCTCGAACTCGAGGAAGAGCGGATTCAAGCCGCAAAACCAAGTGTAGAAGTGCACGTGGCCGCTAGTTCCTCACATGGGGGAAATAAGCGGAAGAATAAACGCTTAAGGTTTGTGAACGAACGTAAGCAAGAACCGGAGACCTCAAAGAAGACAAAGAACAAAAAGTGGCAAAAGAATGTGCACTCAAAGAAGAAAAACTTGAAGAAGATCAAGTGCTTTAAGTGCAACAAGTACGGTCACTTCGCCCGTACATGTACGGATGGAAGTGATAAGGTAACTTGTAGGACTAGTTACATATGTGTTTCTAGTTCCATGTTTCTTGCTGAATCTAACTATTTTTGGTTGATTGATTCAGGGGCCACAGACCACGTAGCGAAGGACAGAAGGTTCTTCGTAGAGTATCGAAAGATAACTCAAGGAACAAAGTGGATATACGTCGGCAACAACACACGTGTTGAAGTCAAAGGCGTCGGAACATGCAAGCTAGTTCTCGACAACGGTCGGACTTTGTTATTGCACGACGTCCTCTTTGCTCCAGATATTAGAAGGAATATCGTTTCCGTGGTCATGTTAATGTCTTTAGATTATGAGTGGAGGTTCTATAAACAATATGTTGACCTTGTTTGTAATAATTCTTTGATTGGTTCTGGTAATGTTTGTAATGGATTAATTGTTTTAAATACAATGAATGATGTTGCTTCTTCCATTAATGAAAGTTTTCATTTGACAAATGCTTCTAACTCTGAGTCTGAAATCATTTGTTGGCATGCAAGACTTGGTCATATTGGACCAACTAGAATGGATAGACTTGCCAAAAGTGTCTTGCTATCTAATGTTTCAAAAGTTGAAATGTCAACTTGCGAACATTGTCTTGTAGGGAAAACTTGTCGCAAGCCGTTTGGAACTGGCACAAGGGCCGAAGTTCCATTACAGCTTATCCATTCGGACATTTGCGGTCCAATGAATGTTAAGACAAGACACGGGAAGTCCTATTTCATCACATTCATTGATGACTTCACCCGTTTCGGACATATCTATTTGATATCCCACAAAAGTGAAGCTTTGGCTTGCTTTAAAAACTATATGAGTTTAGTGGAGAATCAATTAGAACGCAAGATTAAGGTTTTGCGAACCGATAGGGGAGGTGAATATCAATCAATAAGTTTTAAGGAACTTTGTGATGAAAAAGGCATAGTACATCAGGTAACTATGCCTTACACTCCGCAACAAAACGGTGTTGCGGAAAGAAGAAATAGGACATTGATGGAAATGGTCCGTTCAATGATGTCTCAGGCAAATTTGCCTATCACCTTTTGGGGTGACGCATTATTAACGGCAGCATTCATCTTAAACCGTGTACCCTCGAAGTCGGTAAGTTCTACTCCTTATGAGTTGTGGAACAATAGAACTCCAGACTTAAGCATTCTAAAACCTTGGGGTTGTGCATCTTACGCACATTTATCCTCTCACAAATATGGCAAACTTGGGCCACGTGGGAGGAAGTGTATCTTCATCCGATACGCTGAAACCTCCAAAGGATATGTTTTCGTCGGTCAAGAGGACAATGGAGGTCTTATAGAATTCGAATCGAGGGATGTTGTCTTCTTGGAAAATGAGTTTCCAAGACAGGGTGAGATAAGTCAAGACTTATCCTTGTTTGAGACTTGGGATCAAAAAGGATCAGAACGTTCGAGTGGGAGAATTCTTGGTGAAGAAGAAAATACGTTTCAAACTTCACCAATGAATGATACGAACGATACCAATCCTATTCCGAGTGGGAGTGATATTATTCCAAGTGGGAGTGATGTCATTCCAAGTGGGAGTGATCAAACTCAAACAAGACGTAGTAATCGGACGAGGCTAACACCTCTGAGATTTGAGGATGAATTTCCTCAAACATTCATGACATTACTACAAGATGATGACGAACCTGCAAATTTCAAACAGGCCGTCACATGCCCTGCTAAAGATAAATGGATAGCGGCAATGGAAGAAGAACTTCAATCCATGAAAACAAACCAAGTCTGGGACTTGGTTGATTTACCTAAGGGACGTAGAGCCATTGGGAACAAGTGGGTTCTCAAAATCAAGCATAAGGCTGATGGCTCCATCGAGAAATATAAAGCTCGCCTTGTTGCGAAAGGTTTCACGCAACAGGAAGGAATAGACTACGAAGAGACTTTCTCTCCTGTCGTGCGTTTTACCTCGATTCGCTTAATTCTGGCAATGGTGGCTTGTTTGGACCTCGAATTACATCAGATGGATGTAAAGACTGCCTTTCTTAACGGAGAACTAGATGAGGAGATCTACATGGAACAACCAAACGGGTTCGTACAAGAAGAAAACAAACATAAGGTTTGTAAACTTCGTAAATCCATATATGGTCTTAAACAATCCTCAAGGCAGTGGTATATGCGCTTTCAAGAAGTTGTTTTGTCGTATGGATTCTCCATGCTCGACGAAGACAATTGCGTATATATTAAGAGGATTAAAAACAAGTATATAATTATGTCTCTTTATGTAGATGACATACTTATAGCCGGAAATGATAAGCGTCTTATATTGGATATCAAAGCTTGGCTTTCATCCGTCTTTGAGATGAAAGACATGGGTGAAGCTGCATATATCCTTGGGGTTAAGATCTCAAGGAATCGTTCCAAGAAACTTCTTTCTCTCTCTCAAGAGACGTATATAAAGAAAGTTTTAGAACGGTTTAATATGCAGGACTGCAAGCCAATTGATACTCCAATAAGCAAAGGCGAGGGTCTATGTTTGGAGATGTGTCCCAAAGATCCAAAAGAAAAGAAAGCTATGGAAAAAGTTCCATACTCCAGTGCTGTCGGGAGTCTGATGTACGCCATGATGTGTACTAGACCCGACATTTGCTATGCTGTTGGTATGGTAAGCCGTTACCAATCCAACCCAGGGCAGGCACACTGGAAAGCGGTGAAGAGGATATTAAGATACCTCAAAGGGACTGCGGACTATGCGTTATGCTATCAAGGCAATACCTTGAGACTCGAAGGCTATACCGATGCTGATTGGGCAGGTGATCTCGACGAGCGAAGATCTACCTCGGGCTTTGTTTTCTTACTCGGGAATGGTGCAATATCCTGGAGCAGCAAGAAACAAACCTGCATCGCTCTATCAACCATGGAAGCCGAGTTCGTAGCATTCAGCATGGCGGTCCAAGAAGCTGTTTGGCTTAGGAAATTCTTAGACAGGCTGACGAATGCCTCTGACTCGAGCACTGTTCCTATATACAGTGATAGTCAAGCTTCGATTGCCTATGTCAAAGATCCTAAATTTCATTGTAAGACCAAACACATTGACATTCGATTCAAGTTTGCGAAGGATTATGATAAACGAAAGGAAGTAGACATAGGATACATATCCACGCATGAGATGATAGCGGATCCCCTTACTAAGGCGATCCCCAGAGATGTGTTTTTCAAACACTTATCATCTATGGGAATGCGTAGGTGCTGAGCTGTATCATGTAATATTTCCCATGTCTATAGAAGATCAAAATTTAATTTGCATACAAGTTTCTTACAAATGATTTTATATACATTTGTGTTTAAGTCTCAGCTATTTTTGTGTGTATGTCGGACAGATTAAGGTTGGCTCTCTCACATGAGCAACCGCCTTATCTTATCAGATGGATAAGATAGAGATGAGACTAGTTTAAAGTCAAAATCATTAGACAAATGATTTAGAGTCATGACTTAAACAAGATAGTCGAATAAAAGATCTGCATCATACGGATGCTTACAAAAGATCTGAGATCTGTATCACAAGGATATAAAGATCTCATTGGATTTTTTAAATCCTATCTGTCTTATGCAGGATGAGAGTCCGTGAATATTTCACGAGTAGTAAGGGGACTCAAAAAGATAGGCACTGTGGTGTCTGATCTTTTCATCCATACAACATCATTAAGACATACTCTCCCTGGGAAAGGAGTGATGTTGTAATACGTGTTCATACCACGTATGCATTTCGACCACTGAGTTAGTAGCAATAGTGTTTGCTATTATGTGAGACTCAAAGGCCATATGGGTCTTAAATCTTACCCTCAAGGACTCCAATTGGTTCCTTTAGATTTGACGAGATGATCGCTATCTTAGCGTGTTACTAATGGGCTATGGTAATTCGGCTCGGCGGGGCACGTTAGAAAAGCGAATCAAGTCAAGATCAGAAGGTTCACAAGAAGAGGAAGATTGATTTCATATTCACATTTGGACTTTAATGATTCAAAGCTGGCCAGCCAATTGTAATCCAGATGGGATTCAATTGTTGACTATAAAGTATAAGAAATGTGAAGAAATAATCTAGGGTAAAGCATGCGTTGAACTACTCAACTTTGCACCTTCGAGGTCGTTGTGTATCTCTAACAAGTGCACAACAACAGACTCTACGCGCATGACGGTCGCACGGTCTATTTCTCGGTATGATAGATGAAAGAACTAAGGGAAAGACGTTCTCTTACAATCCCCTCAAGTGTGAGTGGGAGATGTTGGATATGGAAGACGTTTGTACACCCTTGTGGGGGATGTACGAGGGAATACGGACCTCGAACGTCGCGCACACGAAGTCATGTGCAAAGGGAATCTGTTCCCTTGCGGAGAGGATCTCTGTATGAGCGGGAAAGTCGCATTATATATGCATAAGTGCATGCGACATATGGCTAATAAAGGGGGAATATCTTAAGCTTATGTTGTACCATGCATATGGTACAACTTAAGCTTATAATGTGCCATGTACCATGGTACACCTTAATTAAGTTGTTCCAAAGGAACAACTTACCCTAAAATAACTACCTTGGGGGCTATAAATAAGACCCAAGGGTAGCCATTTTCCATATACATTTGCATGAAATTCATGCATGCATCTTCTTCATAGCGAAGCTCTGCAGAAATATTTCCTCTCCCTCCTTCCAAGTTCTTAATCTAAAATAGAGATTTAGATTGTGGATTAGTAGCCTTACTCCGTTCGTGAGAAGACTCGATCCGTCGTGGCGAATCCGAAGGCAAAGTTCCGAGACTATCGTTCCGCATACGCAAGCGTAAGTCTCCACTTTAATTATCGATCCTAACTTTGTTTTGGACAGGATCCTTCACTAGCAACCTAGCAGTTATAGTATGCATGACATGGCAGTTATAACATGAGTGCACAAGCAGAACATGGTGAAACAATGAGTACAAGAGAACAATTATCGGGACAAGACAAGAGTAGCCAAGCTACTAACAATCTCAATCAATTCACTAGTCACGTTTCAAGTTGTTTATAGATGTTTACGCCTTACAGCTGAATGGTTTGGCATTCACGCTGATTGGCCGCTTAACACTACCCCAAAACCCAGAGTTTACGCCTTACCACTGCAGTTGCTGATCGGACAGACTCCCAGTTGATTGGCCGCTTAACTCTTACCCCCAATACCCTTATGTAAACGAGCCAGGGTCCCCGCACACGAGCTCAGTAAATGAGCCAGGGTTGCCCCGCACAGGAGCTCGCATTCTAGTTCACGATTCATAAGCAATTGGCGTAGGGGTGCACCTAGCCGGAAACAAGCAATTCGAGCATTGGCTATCAACCAACACATGGCCCGCTTCTGGAACACGAGCCAGGAACACAAGCATTGTAGCGAAGCTACGCAATCACGGAAACACTTAAAGAATGCAATGACGTGACAATTAATTTCCGTACCGTTAATGGAAAGTAAACATGACATGGTAATTGTGCAACATGATAAATGTCGGATCTAGCTTCGTTGTCAAGCTAGTTCCCAAATTTGCGCCTAGGCGAGTATCATTTCGTCGCCTAGTCTCTTTTACGCCTACAACAAGCAAATGGCCTAAAACATGGCCTAAACCCCAAGTGGCAAGTTTCACTTGCCTAGCACCGGGGATGACGATCACGAAGGTTCGTCCCACGGACGCTAATCTACGGGGAAGTTGCTGCTATGGAGAAACAATCAACAAACAATATTCATTTCATTAGGGTTTCATAAGAACACAAATGGGTTATGCTAAAACTAAAGAATCGAGTATTACCGTATAGGAAACAGAAGAAGGATGCCGAGCAACCACGGCGACGGAAGAAATGCTCCGGGGAACCTAGGGTTCAGATCTGGAAATGATTGGAGAAGTTTGGAGAAATAGGGTTTTGGGGGATTTTGGGGATTTGATGAGATTTTGGGGAAGATGAGAGGTAGAAAGTGTTAAGTGAGAGTTTGGATGATGGATTTTGGGCTTGGGATGAAGGAATAAGGATTTGAGGTAGAAGGGGGCTCAATGGGTGAGAAACTAGGGTTTTAGGTCGTGAGGAAGGAGAAGAAAACGTTTGGAGGGGTATTTATAGAGATTGGTGGCGGCTAGGGCAAAACTAGGGTTTCCTGCACTGCTTAGTCGGTCAAAGAACACCTGTTGACCGACTAGTTTGAGAACTAGTCGGTCGGTTGACCAATGCAGACCGACTAAGTGTAAACAGTAGCTCCAGTCGAAAACCTGAACTAAGAGTTAGTCGGTCATAGAACAACTACTGACCGACTAGTTTGACCTCTAGTCGGTCGATGAACGTTCTTAGACCGACTAAGAGTAAACAGTAACTCGACTGTACAGAAGAACTAAGAATTAGTCAGTCTGAGTACAAAACTTAACCGACTAGTTTAACAACTAGTCGGTCGAAAGATGAACTTAGACCGACTAAGAATGAACAGTACTGATACCAAAAATTAGTAAATGAGTTAGTCGGTTAAAGAAGCATTATTGACCGACTAGTTTGCAACCTAGTCGGTCAACCAACATTCTTAGACCGACTAACGACAAACAGTAACTCCTGAGAAATTTAGAAAGCCAACTAGTCGGTTCAAGAAGGCTTGCCGACCGACTAAATAGTCATCTAGTCGGTCGGTTCCCCTTCTTACACCGGCTAACATGCACCAAAAGTTCCGATATGGAGCGCGAAGCTCCGGGATCGATTCCTAAGACTCCTATGCTTGATCTAACAATAAGATATGACCGATACGAAGCCCGTCACGAATGACTTACTCCGAAATCGACGATTCTAAGAAAGAAGCTAGAAAACACGACGAAACGATCGAAAATGAAAGTCACGGAGACGGAAACCACATATAAGGAGAAAATCCACCAAAACATATAATATAATATAATAAATCCAGATACAAGAAAACTAGTCGTTACATCCTCCCCAACTTAAGAAAAAATTCCGTCCTAGGAATTTCCCAACACTCACGTGTCCGGAAACAAAAGTGGGAAACACTCTCGCATCTCATCCTCATTCTCCTAAGTAGACTCTCCAGGCGAGCCGTGTCGCCACATCACCCTCACAAGGTTGACAAGCTTTTTCTGAAGTGACTTCTGACGCCTGTCCAGAATCTGCACTGGATGCTGGTCATACGTCATGTCGGGGCGAACGGTAATCTCCGAAAAATCCACAGCATGAGATGGATCGCTAATGTATCGACGAAGCTGCGACACATGGAAAACATTGTGAACTCCCTCCAAAGATGGCGGCAAGGCTAAGCGATAAGCTACCTAGCCAACCCTTTCCAAAACGTCAAATGGTCCAACGTATCGCGGGCTCAACTTCCTTCGCTTCCTAAAACGAATCACACCACGATTCGGGGAAATCTTCAGAAACACATGATCTCCAGGCTGAAACTCTAAAGGACGATGTTTAGCATCCGCCCAATGCTTAAAACGGTCCTGAGCAATCCTCAACCTCTCCCGAATGTTCCTGACAACATCCACGGCCTCCACAATCATCTCAGGTCCCAACAACTCCCGATCACCAATGTCATCCCAACTCAATGGCGATCGACATTTCCTCCCATACAAAGCGGCGAAAGGCGCCATGCCAATAGACGCCTGGTAGCTGTTGTTGTAAGAGAACTCTACCAAGTGTAGATGGTCCTCCCACGAACCCTTGAAATCCAACATGCACGCTCTCAGCGTGTCCTCCAAAATCTGAATCGTCCTCTCGGACTGGCCATCCGTCTGCGGATGGTACGCCGTGCTGAAACTCAGACGCGTACCCAAACTCTTCTGCAAACTCTGCCAGAACTGAGAGGTGAACCTCGTGTCTCTGTCCGACACGATACTCACGGGGACTCCGTGAAGTCGCACGACCTCCTGCACGATTCACGTCACATCACCATCCAAAATAGGAAAAGGAAATAAAAACGGAGAGTAAAAGAATTTATCTCCATATATCTCCTCGCTAGCGCCTCAGTGGACTGTCCCACTCGGAACGGAATAAAGTGCGCGGATTTGGTCAATCGATCTATGATCACCCAAATCGCGTCATTCTGCTTCAGACTCCGAGGTAGTCCAGTCACAAAATCCATAGTGATGTGTTGCCATTTCCACTCTGGAATCGGAAGCGGTTGTAGCAACCCGGCCGCACGCTGATGTTCCGCCTTCACTTGCTGGCAAACCAAGCACTTGGCTACACTCCAAGCCACACTCCTCTTCATGCCATGCCACCAATAGTTCAGACGAAGATCCTGGTACATCTTGGTGCCACCCGGATGCACAAAATACGGCGAACTGTGTGCCTCCACCATCAACTCCTCTTTAATATCCCCAGCTGGCACACACAACCTGGCTCCAAACCTCAACGAGCCATCCTCATGAATCAAAAAGTCAGCCCGCAGACCGGCTTCCACCTGCTCCCGAATCTTCACCAGCTTCGGATCCTCAGCCTGGCCAGCCTTGATCCGATCCACAATCGTCGACTGTATCTGCATACACATCAACGAAGAAGCCTCCCCAGGAAGAACAATCTCCACACCAGACTCGCAAAAGTCCTGCTGCAATCTCCACTGCGAGGTCAAAATCATCACCGCGGGAAGCCTACTCAGCGCATCCGGAACCACATTCACCTTACCAGGGTGAAACTGCAAATCAATATCATAATCCGCCATGAGCTCCAACCATCGACGCTGTCGCATGTTGAGCACCTTCTGAGTAAAAATATACTTCAAGCTTTTGTGATCGGTGAAAATCTTCACTTTCTCACTCAGCAGGAAGTGCATCCAAATCTTAAGAGCAAACACAACAGCAGCCAACTCCAAATCATGCGTCGGGTAATTCTTCTCATGAACCTTAAGCTGACGAGAAGCATACGCCACAACGTGCCCGTGCTGATGCAACACACAACCGAGACCCTTGCCAGAAGCATCGCAAAAGATCTCAAATCCACCGCTGCGATCAGGCACAACGAGAACAGGGGCAGTCGTCAAACTCTCTCTCAGAACACCAAAAGCATTCTCACAATCACCCGACCAAACAAAAGCAACATCCTTCCGCGTCAACCTGGTCATCGGCTCAGCAATACGAGAAAAGTCCTTAATGAAACGCCGATAGTAACCAGCAAACCCAAGGAAACTCCGAATCTCAGACGCAGACGACGGAACAGGCCACTCCCTGATGGCCCTAATCTTCTCGGGATCCATTGAAATACCCTCTCCAGTCACCACATGCCCGAAAAAAGCAACTCTATCCAGCCAAAACTCGCACTTCGAAAATTTAGCATACAAACGATGCTTCCTCAAAATCTCCAATACCGTCTTCAAGTGCGAGGCATGCTCTTCCTCCGACTTCGAATAGATCAGAATGTCGTCAATAAAGATAATGACAAACTTATCCAAAAAGTCGTAGAAAATCAGGTTCATCATATTCATGAAAACTGCGGGTGCATTGGTTACACCGAAAGGCATAACCACAAACTCGTAGTGTCCATACTTCATCCTGAATGTTATCTTCGGAACATCATCCTTCTTCACCTTCAACTGATGGTAACCACTCCTCAAATCCAATTTAGAAAACACCCTCGAACCTCCAAGCTGATCAAAAATATCATCGATGCGAGGCAACAAGTATTTATTCTTAATGGTCATCGCATTCAACTCCCGATAGTCCACGCACATGCGACGCGAACCATCCTTCTTCTTTACCAGCAGCACCGGTGCTCCCCACAGAGACACACTAGGGTTGATTAAACCCTTCTGCAAAAGCTCATCCAGCTGCTTCCGCAATTCCTCCAACTCAGCGGGTGCCATACGATACGACGCCTTCGAAATCGGCTGCGCTTCCGGAACAAGATCAATAGAAAATTCTAGAGCTCGATCAAGTGGCAATCCAGACATCTCCTCGGGGAAGACGTCACCAAAATCTCGCACCACAGCTGGCCTCTCCAACTCCATCTGCATAGCCACAACCTCCACCGTTCTGGCCCGAAATCTGACAGGACCAAGCGAACTGCTACCACGGCTGAACTCAAATACTGGATGTCTGGGAATCTCGAACACCACCTTCTTCCTCCGACAGTCGATCGTAGTATAGAAGCTCGCAAGCCAATCCATCCCAAGAACTGCATCATAGTTGATGATGTCGTGGACAATGAAATCAGCGTAAAGCTCATGTCCACAGACCACCAACGAGCAAGAATTGCAACCAATATGCACCGAGACCACGCCATTCCCTGTAAAGATATTCCAACTCTTGGGAATAGGGGACATCGACAAGGAATGCTTCTCCACGAAGTTCCGAGAAATAATGCACATAGATGCACCAGAGTCAAAAAGGACTCGTGCAGGAAATGTGCACACCAAAACCACACCTAACAAGCAATTAACAATCAAACCCTAGTCTAGCAAACAATCATGTTCAAGCAAACAACACAATCTAACAATTAAACCAGCTAGGAAAGTAACAGCTAGATTGAGGATTACCTACGATAACCTCATCCACAGCCTCGCTCTCCACAGCGGTCATCAGAAAAGCCTGCCACCTCGACGGAATAGCCTGCTGAAAAGCCTGCCTCTGCAGAACAAGAGCTGCTCCACGTCCAGCAGGAACAGACGCTCACTGCTGCAACGGTTGTGCTGCAACAGGTGCCCTCCGCAGCTGATTCGCATGCCGACAATCCTTCGCGACATGAGAAGCATCACCACAAACCAAACACTGGCCCAGAAACTTCCTACACTGATCCTTGATGTGGCCAGGCTTGCCGCAGAAATGGCAAGTCTTCTGAACAGGCCCTCCTGGCCTCTTGAACTGAGCTGGCTGGTTAGGCTTGAAACCAGGCCTAACCACCACCCTGGCCTGCTCCATAGGCCTCTTCCCATCACCAGAAACATGCCCTCTCCTCTGACTCAGGTTTAGCTCCGGCCTCCTCGCAGCGACCAGAACCTTCTGATAAGAGTCCAGATCAGAGGAAGACACAAAACTCTGGAGCTCCAAAGCAAGTCCTTGCAGGAACCTCTGAGCCCTCTCATCAGCATCTTGCACCATCTTCGGTGCGAACCGACTCAGCCTAGTGAACTCTTGGTGGTACAGGTCCACCGTCAAGCTCCCTTGCTTCAGATCAATGAAGTGCTACAGCATCTCCTTCCTAGCAGCCTTCGGAAAGAACTCATCATCAAACCTGGACTTAAAGGTAGTCCAAGCTATCGGCTCCACCAGCATCTTTTCCTCCGCATCACACCAGTTCCGAGCATTATCCTTAAGTTGCCTCTTCGACAAATCAACCCATCCAGCCGGGGTGATCTTGGCCATCTTCAAGTTATCCTCAATGTTCCGAATCCACTCATCGGCAGCCAGAGGACCCTCAGACCCATCAAAATATGCGGGACCCAGCTCCTGAAATTGCTTCGCTCCCAGCTCGGAGCGAGGGACATCCGAAAGTGCCCGGGCAGCTCGAGCAAGTGGAGCATTCTGAACTTGCAGGAGCACGCCCTGCTGCACTTGCATCATCTGAAGCATCATCCGCATCATCTCTCCGTTAGTGGGTTCCCGCTCAGGCTCCTCATCATGAGGGAGTGCACCACTACCTCCACCACGGGTGAATCGCCTTCCTGCCATCTAATGACACAGAAAACGAAGCAGATTAGACTCATAGCTTATGACTCGGATGTCGAACTTAGTTTATTGGACGTTCAAATATTATTATCGTTATTCCGATAATCGCAGTTACAGAAGAGGGACCTGCATGGGCCATCAACAAAACCTGTCACGCCCCGCTTCCCTAAAATGGAGGCGAGACGTGAAAAGGTCCGCACGAGAGTGGAGCTGCGAAGCCCCAAACCCGATAAGCGTCAATAAAACATAAGCAGGTCCCTGTAACCACAAACGGAACAACAATAATAACACAAGGAGAGACAGAAATAAAATTCTCACATCTCATAAATTGTCCAACATGAAAATTAGGTCCAACATCCAGAAAAGCCACCAGGCTAAAAGAAAGAGTCTAAAGGCCCAGAACAAGGCCAACAAAAGCAACAACGAACAAAGTATAGGTGCTACGCACCGACAACAAAACAGCAGTCTAAATAAAAGGAAAACACAACGAAGACACTAGGACTGGTCCCCAGTGTCCACGTACTCCCCGTCAAACACAAGCTCGGGCTCGGCGTCAGCAAACACCTCGTCCTCAACAAGGTACTCAGGCTCAGGATCTAACATGTGTCACCCAAAAGAGTAAAGGTGCACATGTCAGCAAGTCTAAAAGACTTGGGCAAGGAAACTGTAAGTAAGGCAACTAGCAACCTAGCAGTTATAGTATGCATGACATGGCAGTTATAACATGAGTGCACAAGCAGAACATGGTGAAACAATGAGTACAAGAGAACAATTATCGGGACAAGACAAGAGTAGCCAAGCTACTAACAATCTCAATCAATTCACTAGTCACGTTTCAAGTTGTTTGTAGATGTTTACGCCTTACAGCTAAATGGTTTGGCATTCACACTGATTGGCCGCTTAACACTACCCCAAAACCCAGAGTTTACGCCTTACCACTGTAGTTGCTGATCGGACAGACTCCCAGTTGATTGGCCGCTTAACTCTTACCCCCAATACCCATATGTAAACGATCCAGGGTCCCCGCACACGAGCTCAGTAAATGAGCCAGGGTTGCCCCGCACAGGAGCTCGCATTCTAGTTCACGATTCATAAGCAATTGGCGTAGGGGTGCACCTAGCCGGAAACAAGCAATTCGGGCATTGGCTATCAACCAACACATGGCCCGCTTCTGGAACACGAGCCAAGAACACAAGCATTGTAGCGAAGCTACGCAATCACGGAAACACTTAAAGAATGCAATGACATGACAATTAATTTGCGTACTGTTAATGGAAAGTAAACATGACATGGTAATTGTGCAACATGATAAATGTCAGATCTAGCTTCGTTGTCAAGCTAGTTCCCAAATTTGCGCCTAGGCGAGTATCATTTCGTCGCCTAGTCTCTTTTACGCCTACAACAAGCAAATGGCCTAAAACATGGCCTAAACCCTAAGTGGAAAGTTTCACTTGCCTAGCACCGGGGATGACGATCACGAAGGTTCGTCCCACGGACGCTAATCTACGGGGAAGTCGCTGCTATGGAGAAACAATCAACAAACAATATTCATTTCATTAGGGTTTCATAAGAACACAAATGGGTTATGCTAAAACTAAAGAATCGAGTATTACCGTATAGGAAACGGAAGAAGGATACCGAGCAACCACGGCGACGGAAGAAACGCTCCGGGGAACCTAGGGTTCAGATCTGGAAATGATTGGAGAAGTTTGGAGAAATAGGGTTTTGGGGGATTTTGGGGATTTGATGAGATTTTGGGGAAGATGAGAGGTAGAAAGTGTTAAGGGAGAGTTTGGATGATGGATTTAGGGCTTGGGATGAAGTAATAAGGGTTTGAGGTAGAAGGGGGCTCAATGGGTGAGAAACTAGGGTTTTAGGTCGTGAGGAAGGAGAAGAAAACGTTTGGAGGGGTATTTATAGAGATTGGTGGCGGCTAGGGCAAAACTAGGGTTTCCTGCACTGCTTAGTCGGTCAAAGAACAACTGTTGACCGACTAGTTTGAGAACTAGTCGATCGGTTGACCAATGCAGACCGACTAAGTGTAAACAGTAGCTCCAGTCGAAAACCTGAACTAAGAGTTAGTCGGTCATAGAACAACTACTGACCGACTAGTTTGACATTTAGTCGGTCGATGAACGTTCTTAGGCCGACTAAGAGTAAACAGTAACTCGACTGTACAGAAGAACTAAGAATTAGTCAGTCTGAGTACAAAACTTAACCGACTAGTTTAACAACTAGTCGGTCGAAAGATGAACTTAGACCGACTAAGAATGAACAGTACTGATACCAAAAATTAGTAAATGAGTTAGTCGGTTAAAGAAGCATTATTGACCGACTAGTTTGCAACCTAGTCGGTCAACCAACATTCTTAGACCGACTAACGACAAACAGTAACTCCTGAGAAATTTAGAAAGCCAACTAGTCGGTTCAAGAAGGCTTGCCGACCGACTAAATCGTCATCTAGTCGGTCGGTTCCCCTTCTTACACCGGCTAACGTGCACCAAAAGTTCCGATATGGAGCACGAAGCTCCAGGATCGATTCCTAAGACTCCTATGCTTGATCTAACAATAAGATATGACCGATACGAAGCCCGTCACGAATGACTTACTCCAAAATCGATGATTCTAAGAAAGAAGCTAGAAAACACGACGAAACGATCGAAAATGAAAGTCACGGAGACGGAAACCACATATAAGGAGAAAATCCACCAAAACATATAATATAATATAATAAATCTAGATACAAGAAAACCAGTCGTTACACGAGGCCTCGAAATAGCTCGGTTGCCCTCTGTTTCAGGTCAGATTTTAGCTCATTCAATGATCCTGGTAACTGTCTGGACTATGGCCACTTCTTTTCCTTAATCTGTCGCCCTTGAAGCGTCTTCTTCTTGCCTTACTTTTGAGATATCTACGAACTTCTTCAGATGCACCCGTTGGATCAGTTGCTCGATATCCTTCTTCAAATGCAAACAGCCCTCTGTATCATGTCCATGGTCTTGGTGGTATCTACAGAACTTGTTCTCATCTCGCCTGCCTCCTTTCATTTTTGGGGGTGGCCGGATGATATACCCCTCATTTTGAGCATAAGCCATTATGATTTATTTGAGAGAATTGAGCTTTGTGAAGATCATGTCGAACTTATCCGACATGTCCCTGGGGTTCCTCTCTCGTCTCATGCGATCTCATTGCTCTTAGCAGACACCTTCTTTTGGCCTAGCTTCCTTCTTTAACACAGTCACCATTTTGGAAGTGCCCCCCCCCCCCCCCCCCCCCCCCCCTCACGAGCATCAAGTGCCTCTTCCGCCATCATGAACAGCTCCGATCTGGTAAGGAGCTTATCTAAGTCACGGGGTGATTTGTGGTTCAAGGAATTCATTAAGTCCTCACCTCGGACCCATTTCTTTAAAACGGCAATGGTCACATCATCACTTTAGCTTTCAATGTTCAGCCTTTCAAAGTTGAAACGCTTCAGGAAACTCATCAACGTCTCTCCCTCCCTCTGCACCAAATTGAATAGGTGGTCTGAGCTTCTTTTTCTTCTCCTTCTGCCATGAATTGTTAGAAGAAAGGTTTGGATAGATTTTTGATGCTTCCAATAAATAGGCTAGGAAGCTCGTTGTACCTCTCCTTTGCAGTTATCCAAAGGTTGGTTTGGAAATCTCGGTAAAGAAGAGCATCATCCGCTCCTTGTATCTCCATGACTCCTTTATAATCCTGGATATGTAACTGACGGTCATCTGAGCTGTCATACCAGGCATCTTAAATCTGGATGGCAATCAAGACGAAGTGATCCTCTTCTTCAATTGGTTATGCTCCTCTTCTGAGCTCAATGAAGGGAAGCATTGTCATTGGACACCTTCTCGACGTTTGGATCTCCTTGGTCGGTTGTTGGAAGCACTCGAGAAATCACTTCGTTTACCATCAAATTTATCAAATAAGTTTGAATGTCAGATGACGTCCCTTCGAGATTTCCTTTTGTGGCCTACTCGAGACCTCTGGTGAGGACCCTTACTTCGCTCTTGTCGATTATCTTGATGTTGATCATCGTTTAGAATAATGAGGTGGTATCCTACTCGCTTTGGAGGAGGTTGCAGACCTCTTCGGCCAGCCGTAGATAAGTTATTGCCCTCCTTTTCACCTCCTCGCCCTTATTCATTTTGAGGGGAAATAGGGGGTTGTGATCATTGCAGAGAGAGAGAAGGCATGTTGAATTGTTGCTCTAAGTTTTGGGGTGTTGCTCCTTGGTCCCCCCACTATGGCAGCTCTATCACAAGATGACGTTGAGGAAAAATTGGGAAGATCGATGGGCTACCGTTGATTGGGGCTGTGGACCCATGAGCCGTTCTACCACGACAACCAACATTTTTATGTTGGCGTTCACCACCTTTGTGAACAAATGGAACTGCTCCGAAGTCACTAATTGCGACTCGGGCATTCCACGAGTATATGAGCTAGAATTCAAGGTGGATGCACAACGTTTGTCGCCCCCTAGGCCTCTTAGGCTCCTCGTTGGTGGATTGAGTCATTGTTGGTGTGGATGATGACTTGGATGCTGACTCGATTCACACATACGGCACCAGATGTTTCAGGGTGTTTTCACACCACAAAAATTTATTGATGAATGGTCTGGATGAAGATACTGACGTGGAAGACGATGGAAGCTTTCAGGACGCTGGTGTCTTTAGGCTGAAGGGACTCCTGCCGAGCTATAAGGGCCGGGTACGAGTTATCTTCTCAGCTATCTGCAACACATGTAGCTCGTCAGGGGGTCAGGTCTAGGGCCTGACCAAATCCCCTATAATGCTTAAGTCAGTGGATGACTTGAAGAGTCTCGCGATGGAACTATGTCCGACCTGTTGGGTGGTCGTCTGATAGTTCTCAGGTCGAGCTATGGAGGAAATATAAAGTGGATGGAGTAGATTGCGAGGATAGGAATACATGAGTGTAAGATCTCAGAGATTCATCCCCCTCACTTGTTGTTGGGGAGAGCATTTATAAGTGATGGTCTGGTAGATGCCATCGCCCATAACGCTCGTGTATTTATTATGTTTTATAGTCTTTGATATGTACTCTCCGTATTGATGACGGGCTAACGGTCAATCATTGATCGACCGGTTAATGAGCTAACTCAGTAACCGCCGGAGTTCAACGGTCAGTCGAGTTGTTGCCATGAATTTGATGATGAGGCAATAGGCCGCATGTGAGGGTTCAGGATTGCTGGGACAAAGTCATGAGCCGTTTTAAGCTTATGAGATAGTTAATTAGGCGGCATTTAGGCCGGCCAAGCTTCTCATCAGGAACAGTTGTGAGACTCGGGTACGAATATATCATGGGGTGTTGAGCCCGTTCATTCAATAAAGATATGTGCTATATACACCCCTACTCATAGGGGTGTATATTGGAGTTAGTGTCAAATTTATCTTGAAATAGAAAAGATCACAAATGATTTGACAGCTGAATTAATAGATTTTCCTAATTTTGGAAATCCAAAGAACATGCACCCCTACTCATAGGGATGTATATAGCAATACTCTTCAATAAATTGGTAGAAAATCCTACAACAAGCTTTACGCTGTAGCGGTTCAGTGGGCGTCGCGCACGCTGACCGCAGGCGGGCTTGGGGGTTTGTACGGAACCACCAAAGACCAGACACCATCCACTAAATATGTTACACGCGTCAATCCAATGGTCTTGAGTAATCAATTCTAGTTGTACTCCTATAAAGGACAACCCTGACAATGTACAATAAGCTACCAACAAATCACATGAAGTTCAACCCTCGTCTGCATCTGCATAGATAAATGATTATTAATCGTAGGGGCCTGATTGGTGGTTGAGATAATTAAATAATAATAATTTATTAACCATTTCTACACGACGCCAAACTTTCTCCTACTCGGGTTTGAAACTTCTGATCTCGAACCCTACATGTTTTTAGACGCAGGCTTCGTTGGTTGGGATGAGAGGACTGTTTCCGACCTATAATTCTCCGACACGTAAGGTAAACACAGTCGGAAACAGGATAAAATTGTAATTTTGATGGTTATGTGTTGGATGGATTATGCGTGCATGCGGATATAAATGAGAGTTGCATATATAGAGTAAAGGGTTAATTACTTTGGTTGTGGGCTGATGGGCTACTTTCGTCCGTATCAGGGAGACATCTAATGGGCTGAACAAGCTCTTCAAGGCACATGTTCGGCCCTTACTTGCGTTGGACCGTTTGATGGTCTAACTCAAGTATGATCGTCGGATGACCAAACTGAATCAAGATTTGCATGAGCTTGATTAGTCAAATTAATAAGAAATGTGAAAAGAAAAACAAATTAGTACGCCCCTTATTGTAGATGTATTTGATATGTAACATTAACTGCCCCTTATTGTTTCCTTCACCCACGCCATGTCACCTGGTTTTAATTATCGGTGCTCATATATACAGTGCCTTGAAACTAGTATACAGCTTATTGCACAGAAAGCAATTTCATTAAGTTACATGCTAGACTCTTTGCCTGCCTATTATACATTTGATGGCCTTTGTCCTACAAAGGATTGGCCTACAATATGCCACCTTGTTGACGGATGGGTTCCGCCTTCTAGTAAGGTGGGCCGACGAGGACGCCTTCAATGAGAGAAGCCTTCGCCGGCTGAGAAGTGATACTCGTGGAGAGGGGACCACAGGTCGTGGAGAGCTAAATCTCACCTTCGATGAGAGACGCTTTCGCCAGTTGAAAAGTGGTACCCGTGGAGAGGGGACCCGGGGTCGTGGAGAGCTAAATCTGAGCTGTAGATCTGGAGCTTGACCTAACCCTTGGGATCATGAGGAAGATCTACATCATAGGAAAATCGTCAGGGGGTCGGGGTGTTGGGGGATGTATGCCCTCAGATCATTTGTATTTGATGCAAATGATTTTTTATTAAAGATGTGGAATTTTTGCATAGGATGCAATTGAAATTAAATGCGTCGTAAATTGTTTACGTACACATTTAATATAATAAACGCATGGAAAGGGTTAACTGTGTGACTGGTCGTCCCAGTCTAAACGCAGGTTCAACCCACGTCAAAAACGGACTCTAAACGATCCAAATAAGTCTGTTTAAAAGTGTTTTAAATAGAATTCCACAAAAGGCCCAAAGGATAAAAGCCCAAAAAGCTTTAATGGGATTAAAGCAAATTTTTTTATTTAAAAAAATCACATTAGCTGGCGCCCAAATGATGGGTGCCAGCTTGCGTCCAAATGTTGCGCGCAGAGCCCAACTCTATGGGCGCTGGCACGCGCCCACATGGGGCACGTGCCAGCCCCCTGCGCATGTAAGAGCAGTGGGGCCCACTCAGTGGGCTCCACTCCAGGGTTCTGAACCCTAGAGTTGCGTGCAGTTTTTGCGGCTGGTTTTGAACGAAAATACAGTTTTGGGCTCAACTTTGGACATATGTTTGAGGGGTCAAACGGACTCAGATTGATGCACCGTTTTTTCCTATGTATTCACCGTTCAGTGCTCTTCGATTTGATAGGTAGTATCAAATGTGAAGCTCAACGGTGAGGAAGTTAAAATTCATTGAAGTTTGGCCTTTATGAAAGGAAAACTAACTTGAATTAATTACTCCAAAACATTTAGTCCCACATTGGAAGTGGAGTAAAGGGGAGGGGTCAACCGCCTATATAAATAGGGGCCTGCCTCCTCCTCATAACTCGTCCCAAGCTCTAGATCTGAGCGGCTCCCAAAAAGTTTGGAGCACGCTCGGATCTAAGCTTAAAATTAAATAAATATTTTCTCTTCACCCTATATTTCTGCCTTGCTCCTGAAGGGCTTTTTCAAAGCCACGAAGGGGCTCGGATTCAATCCGGAGTCTTGGCGAAGGATCCGCTCAAGTGAAACTTTCATCGGTGCGTGGTTGGCTCAGCGACAAGGGGGTTGCTCGCCTTGGGACACGGTGCGGTTCGGGAAGCGGTTCAGCTCGGGACGATGAGCGGCTCAGGACGCGATTATGTACACCTTGCCGGTTCAAGTAAGGTTCCATGTATGTAGTTTAATTAAGCATAGTATTTATAATATTACAGTAGCTTAGATCTATCTTGGGGTGGTCAGACCCACCTCAAGATAGTAGAGATCCTGGTTAGGGTCTTGACATCCTTAGGGCTTGCTCATTAAATAATTTAACGTTTTTCTCTGCTTGCTTTTCTTTTTTCCTCTATCGTCCGTCCGACGTAGGACGAGCATAGAAATGTGTCTTAAGGGTCCCTCAAAACCCAACATTGGTATCAGAGCTTTAGGTCTGCATGTGATCTAAGGACTGCAATTTATAAATGCTAGTATGCTTTTTTTAAGTACATAAAGGATCTGTTTTTAACTTTATGTGATAATTTTAAAAATGGTACAAACAAGATTTTAGATGCTTTAAATTTTATGTGATAAAAATTTTCTAGCATGCTAATTTTAAATTGATAACATATGTTCATGTAATAAGATTATTTGATAATTTTTGGTCATGAAGCTATAAATTTTATTAGATAAAATTTTGTATGTTTTGAATCATGCTTAACATTTATATGATATATTTTTTGAATGTTATGTTTGATTGAAACATAAAATAATTATGTGATAATTATTGATTATTACCGACACTTAATTTCATATGATTTAATTAATTTGTTAGTGTTAATGGTTATGTTATTCTTGTTTATTTGATAACGCAAGAAAACCCTTTTAGGTTAGCCATTAAAAACTTTAAAAAAATTATATGATAATTTTTGATAAACATGTAATGATTTAGATTTGTTTAAATGCCTAATATATGATTAGGATAGCTCCCTTAAAATCCTTATAGTTGATAAGGACTTAATAAAAGTTATTAACAAATCATAATTAATTTTGAATTTTAGGATTCAACTAGTTGATGGGATTAACTAGTTGTTAATGAAGCCTTTTTAGTCTATGACACACATATAAAAATGATAAGTTTCATTCAATGGACCATGATCTGGTCAATGTGCTTGGCTAAATTTGTTGGATCACCCTAGCTAGACTGGGTGATCCTGGCTTAGTAAATTTCCTGGCCGTGTCCGCAGGACCGCAATGACGCAAATCATGATTATATGACACCCTGGACAATATCTAAGTTAATTACGTTAAAAATCTTTTTCAAGATTAGCTGTAACCCTCCTTGTTTTATAGGTTGACAACTATAGGTTATTTTGATATAGTTGTTGAGTACACTCAAGCTATGTCATAGACACTTTATGGAAACTAACTTCTCATTACATGAGATGTAGTCTAGACTTGACCCAAACCGTCGTGTTGTGAATACACTGAGCGTCGGCGTAAGTTAAGCTAGACACGAAAACAAGGGTCCGACTAGACAAGTCATTGTGATTTGGATGAGCACACTCATGATCATAAGTGTCTAGGGGTAAAAACCAATAAGAGAATCATATATGATATGATTGATGAAGAATCATCTACCAATTGCAGAGTCAAGCAATTTGTTGAGCACACTCAAGATTGTGAGACTCAGGGTGGTTGGATCTCTTACCCATTAATTTAATTTAATTAAATCGTTCATTATTATGGCTTAAGATGATCGCAAAATTAGTGTGAGGATATAGACAAATAAAAGCCATTCTATCTATATTTAATATTGAACATATGCTAAACTAAGGTAAGTCTATGTTTACCGATCGAATCCAAAACATAATATTCTAAGATAATAAGTTAACTGGTCCAAATGGTTGGTTCATAAAATATCAATTCAAATTCTAATTGATAGATTAAACTATGTTCTCATTAACATTAAAATGACCTTCTTAAGCACAGGGTTATGGACTTTAATTTCCTTAAGCTCTGGATCAAACAAAATAAATGCACGCTACCTGTCACTCGCCTCTAAAAGGGGCCGCTTGAACATATTGATGTTCAAAGCATGTTTCCCATACAATTTGTTGAGTCAACTCAAGGTTGTATGGAAAACGGTTTCAATCCGCATGGTTCGAAACTTCGATCAAACTGTTTGATTCGAAGATGAGTGCAGGAGCGGTACAAGACCATGTATCCAAATCAGATCTTGAGTCAAGCAACTTGTTGAGTCAACTCAAGGTTGTGAAACTCAAGTGTTTGGATATGTTAAGTGCTTGCATGCAGCTAATAATTTTGTTGGATCGTATAATATCTAAATGAGATTTAGAAAAGGAAGAAGGCACTAAAGAAAGTCAATTGAGAAAGATAGTTTTATTTATCATTGGTAAAGGCATAAGTAGGAGGAACTGAAAATGTAACATATTTGATGTCACGGTTTCAGGATAACCGTTATACAAAAGAGAATAGATTGTCATACGTGTTGGAAAAAGGAACAATTGTTGTTTCTTGGACCATGTAGGACGTCAAACGCATTTTTGATGAAGGTCGTCACCTTGCTTCTGAAGCGATGTTTTATGTGAGTAATTTGTATAACGATAATGTATTAAATATTAATACATGAATACGCAAGATAATAACAAAAATTATATGGAAAAATAGAATAGGCCGTACCAAAGAGATAAAGCTTCACAAGTCACATAAAGAGGGGTCTGACCTGTCGTATTATTACGTCTATAGACACTTGTGAATCTTGTCTCAAAGGTATGATGGCCCAACACTTTCTATGAGACAGTGGGAGAATGAGTTGGAGAACTCACGGTCTTGTACATACGAGTGTGTTCAGACCCAAGTCTAAATTAGCCTAGATAAGTTATACTTATTTTATTACGACACGTGTTCTTGATGAAACACAACTCTGATAAAATAGAGAACAAGATGACAGAATTATTTGAACTGCTTCGATCAGATCGAAGAGTCGAACACTTAGCTGTATAAATCTTGCGTAAAATAAAAAGAAAATGTGATTTTCTCTCAGGTCAAGTCTCTTAACACATCGGTGTGTTAGAGAGCATGAATCACATTTTGTCAGACATGGTGCGATGCATGGCAAGTGACTCTGAGTTACAATCCTCCCTCTGGGTTAAGTCCCAGATAGTAATACCTAGGGTTTTGATAAGGTTCTGTGAAGACCTTATCAATAAGATATTCATTAAATCAATAGTTAGGAAGTTAAAGGATTACTCGAGTCTCGTGAGACAAAGAGTTGAGCTAGACATCATGGTCGATTATGGTCTAGACAACTTCCAGGATGCAATTCGGAGTAGGGACCCTGATTAATAACTTGATGCAATCAGAAATGGTCCGTGCATGTAGATAAAGTATGGACTTTAGTTTACATGCCCAAAGAAAGTGTTTCTTATTGACTGCAAGTAAATCTTCAAGGCAGAAGATTGGTGTAGAGAGAAAATAGTGAGGTACAACTTATGTTAATTGAGAACGGTTTTCATCCTAACTCCTATAAACAGATTATGATGAAACTGTCTCACCAGTAGATGTGTAAAGATCTACTGGGACCGAACTCGATGTTAATTCTCATGATGACCATGAAAACTGGAGCATTCATGTATAGTCTGTTTTCTAAATATGATTTAGAAGAACGAACTTATATGAATTGGCCAGGGAGTTTTCAAGGTCAGTGGGAGCGAATAAAAGCATGCCAGGCATCAAGGAGCCAGAACATATGGTTTGAAAAAGTGATCAAAGAGTTTGACACTTTATCAAAATGATTATGAACCGTCTAAATGACCAGTAAAACTTATTATGGATTATTCTCATAAGGTACGACGAGCTGGATGAAATCCAGTCAAGAAATTAATTATGGATTCCAAGAACCAAGGGATTATTTGGATGAGATTCAAATGTATGGTCTAAGATAAACATTAGAACCCCTTTAAGTCTATACAGTAGACATTTTAGCAGATCCACTCACGAAGGCTCTACCACATGAAGGCTGGAAAGACTAATGTGTAAATGTGGTATGAGATACTGAGATAAATGGGCCCGAGTGCAAGTGGGAGATGTTGAGAGATGGGTATCCCCTAGAGGCAAATTCTTCTCTGTGTATCTATACAGACATCTTGTTCAAAATAACAGTAAGCTGTTTAGTAAGAATTTATTTAACTTAATAGAAATGTTGTAATCGTTAGAAACTTAGGTAAAGTCCTGAGACTTAATGCAAGGTCAAATATGTATCGAAATGAGGATCTCGATCATGGAGAAGTGCTTGACCGTTAGTAGCATAAAGTTTAAAAGGGTTCGTGGTCATAGATGTTTCGAGAAAAGGATATTGAAACATCGGATAGACCCATTGTGTCTTAGTCTTCACTATATATCGGTGACGATGATCTCATGATCGTTTGACTTAGCGAAGTCGAAGACGAGACACAGGTGCTCATTGAGAATGAGTTCACTGAATGGCCCAACAAGAGTTATCATATGGTTATGATTGACCAATCTGTCAATGATAACTCTTAGTGATGATAGCCAAGTTGGTCTTTTGACTTGAGGTCATTGTACGAACCTGTGCGTGAATGGTGTCACTTAAATCCATGGCCTAGCTTCGAGGCAAGGCCTGTTGAAAGGTCTTTGATTGGGTGACATTTGAAGCATGCGAGGAGAGTAATGACCAAGATAGGATTCATCTCTCCCGGTCAATAGGAGATAGTGTCGTAGTGTTAGTTCGATCTTTAGTGAAAACTCTGGCCAGAGTATGTTGGAAGATATCCAACATTATTTGACTAAAGATCGATGGAGACTAACCGGTTTCGAGCTATTGGGGTTGACAGTTTGACCGTATCATAGGCTTGAACTAAACGACATAGTTTTGACGAAGAGACTAAAACTGCGGTATTCTTCACGGACATAGTCAGGTTGGTCCCGACAATACTCATGTCAATGAGTTAACCACATAAGTATGATATTAAAACAAGGAAGGCACCTGCTTGTCATGTGTAAGGGACCCTGCGTGGCTACACACACACTAGGGGGTGAATAGTGTAAATAGCAAGCAAAGTGCTTAATTAAAACTTACTAAAATTAAAGCACAATAAGCAGCGGAAAATAAACAGAGTGCTCAACAACAACAATCGCAAACACAAGGATATTACCCTGGTTCCCCAAAACTTGGGTACGTCCAGCCACACCAGTTTCACTATAATTCCCACACAGAGAAGTGAATACAATCTCACACAGAGATACCTTACACAGAGGATTTAGGATTCCCACAAAGAGATATCCTTACTCTCACATAGAGAGACCTCACACAGTGGATTTGTTCTTTCACACAGAAAGAACCAAACTCTCACAAAGAGAGTAACTCCCTCAAAGAGAGTATCTAATTCCCACAAAGAGAATTAGGGGTAACACAAAGGTGAAACGAAATAACACTTACATATGCCTTGATATGATCTTACCAATGTGAAGAAGAAGGCATGCAAGTGAAACTCAAGTGCTTGAGATGAGTCTTTGATTGCACTTGATGATCTTTATCTCTTCTAGGAATGAATCCTAACACTTCTCACTTGAGTGTATGAAATGAAGAGAAGAAAGATGTTCTCCAAGAAAAGGAATGAGAATTAGATCCCTTGGAGAATTTTCCTATGAGCTAGCTTCAATGCATGAAGAGGAATGTGCTCATGAGAGGGAAATGGGAGTGATTAGGAGTGGATATTGATTCTCAAAGATATTCAATATTCACCAAGTGTTCTAAATGTACTAAGCCATCTCCTATAAATAGGAAGCCAAGAAGACCCCATAAGACCAGCCAAAAACCCAAAGGGAAGAAATCTGCAACGACTAGATTTTGGCAGTTTACGGCACAGACAGTCGACTGATGAACAAATGACAGTCGACTGTTCAACGGCTAGAAAAATCCCAACAGCTATAATTTGAGCCAGGACAGTCGACTGTAGAAGACTACACAGGAGACTGTAAAACAGATAGTCGACTGTATATACTTCATCAGGCAACTGCTGCAGGGATGGAAATAAAACAGAGAGAGATGTAATTTTTGCACTTACGCCTTTCAGACGACTGATGGCCATTTCACAGGCGACTATAAATATGCAGGTTACCAGTGAAACCAAAATAGCCACGATGCAGAGATGTACAAAAATACCCAAATAGTGTCCAATTATTACAATCCATAATGTACAAAATGTTCCAACCAATGTACATGAGAGAAAGAAAGTACACAACTGAAAATAGCTCTGAAAGCTGCGGTCTCATGGTCGAACTCTGGCGCTATTAACTCAAGAACATATACCTCCACTGGTGCGTCGTCTGCGGTGCCATGAAGATGGAACCGTAGGTAAGTCACAACAATTCTAAATATAGAAAAGAAGCAGTGCACAAGTATGACAAAAGTAAATACGTACAAGCAGACCAGAGTGAAAAGTAAAGTACTGAGCAACAATTGTACATAACTGAAAAGTAAAGGCAAACTGAACTGAAAGGAGAGAACCACTGTACGGTGGTAGTGCACGTGTAAAACAGGCTAGGCAAGTGAAACATACTACTGATGTAGCTAAAAGTACGACAAGTAAAGTACTGTGACTGCACAAGTGTGGTAAGTAACGTGCATGGAACGTGTAAAGTAAAGGTGACTATAATGTGTAGAGTAAAAGTGACTGTGCAAAAGTAACTACACTACGTGACTCAAGTCGGAGAGTACAATATGTGACCATCGAGTTCATCTCTTGCCCGGGGATGTCACCTCAGCAGTGGTGTTTCGACGTCGACGGCGTGAGCGAAGGGAGGTCGACGGGCGGTCGACGATGACCCGTTGGAGGAGTTTCGGAGGAAAACGAAGGTAGAGGGTAGAGATCGAAAGAGAGAGAGCGAGAGTTAGAGAGACAGTGAGCGCGGGTGAGAGAGAGATAGAGAGAGGGTTAAGAACGAGAGATGAGAGTGAGGTTGGGTGGGGTTTTTGAACGGGAAGAGATGAGATAGAGTGAGGCTGTGCGTGAGCTGAGTTTGTGAGGAAATAGAGGGTTAGGGGTTTATAAATAGGGTTATTAAATCAATTAGTGTCACGCCCCGCTTCCCAAAAACACGGAGGCGAAGCGTGACGAAGGCCCGCTTAGGCCGGGGCTAAGAGCCCGGACCCAATAAGCATCTGTAGTATTCCATAGCGAAAGTACAGGTCCCTGCAAGTTAGTACGAAATAACAAAAGTACTGAAAAGAACATTTCATTTTATTCCAAAGTTTATCATCAAAGTACTGAGAGTCAAAAAGAAATGCCGAAAACGGCTACAACTGCTGAAAGGAAACTAATGGTGCAAGCACCCAACCTAGACGAGAAAGTAAGAGTGCAACGCACCCAAATAAAACTGAAATGGATAACTCTGGTGCAGCAACAAAAGATCTCTAACTCTGATCGTCCTCTGGATCGTACTCCGGATCAGCGCCCTCCGGCTCCAAGTCAACTGGCAAGTCCGCCTCGTACTCGTACTCTGGCTCCACACCTGACGTACAGCACCAAAAGAAGGAAACTGTACGTCAGGCAAAGTCTACACAAACTGTCAGACTCTACTGCAAGTGTATCAACTATTAACAATGATTTACTGGTTGTTTTAGCATGCTGGGGTTATAATTGAGTAATGAAAAGTAGCGTAGCAGGAAAAGTAAACGTAGCAAGCAGTAGACGTAGCGTGTGCTACAGACTACGGGACTAACCTACAGGTGTCAAGACAAGACGGGACGTGACGGGACAGGACAGGACAAGACGGGACAGGACAAGTAAGACACGAAAGGGTTCACGCCTTACGGTTCGAGGGGGATCAGACCCTCTTGCTGTGCGCACGCTCAACCCAACCCCAAACCCAGGAACTCATGACAAGATTTACAGGGATCATTTCCGCTAGTGAAACATCCGAAACACCCGCAGGCTTTTTGTGTAACAGGGATCACTTCCGCTAGGGAAGCATCTGAAACGCCCGTAGGCTTTTTGGTAACAGGGATCACTTCCGCGGAGGGAAGCATCCGAAACGCCCGAAGGCTTTTTGGTAACAGGGATCACTTCCGCAGAGGGAAGCATCCGAAACGCCCGAAGGCTTTTTGGTAACAGGGATCACTTCCGCGGAGGGAAGCATCCGAAACGCCCGAAGGCTTTTTGTGTAACAGGACACGACATGACAAGTGTAGGGAAAGTTATTCTAGGGTGTCCACACACACGCACACACAAGATAGTCCTATGATGTCAGCAGTTTATTGTTGTCAGGCTCAGACTTCGTCGTCAAGTCTGAGCCGTCACGGGTCGTCCCGGACGCTATCATTTCACGTCTGGTTCTCATCACACACAATCTAACAGTTCTACAAACTGGAACTAAGGCACTGTCAAAACGTAAGTGGGTACACTTGCCTGGAATAGCGAGTGCGTTGTCTGTCCGGGGCGTCTCGTCCAGTCGTCGCGTCCACGGTAGTCCGTCTGAAAAGGGATCATGACGACGGTGTCAAGTCGCGATTTTCGTCAAATCCTATTTAGGTTCATTTCTAAGTTAGGCGTGGCTACCCTAACTGTCACAAGTCAAAAGTGTCCGATCAGCCTATCCGACGATTCTATCCTATGTGCACAGTTCAAAAGTCCGATCGTCGATTCTATTGTTCACAACTTTTTAAAAGAGCAGAAAATAAATTTAGCGAGTTTAGTGGCCGTTTTTAGTTAGGTTTTCAGTTTTGGCTACGGTTTGGGTTGCGCTACGAGTTTCGGGAACTAACCTCTCCGGGGCTTGGCGCGAACGGGAAGTAGAGTCTGAACGGTGACCGATCTGATTGGCACGGCTACGGATCGTCTTCTAGCGGTGACTCGGCTACGGGCAATGTAGCCAGACACGTTCTGGTAGTGGTCAGAGAGTACGGATAGCGGCTAGGGGCTGGACAGCGGGCAGGAGTGTCGAGAAGGCGTTCTACGGCTTTCGGGAAACCGTAACAACAACTCGGGGTGAACGGTTCGTCGAACGCTACGCCTACGACGTCGAGAGTCGTAAGTGATGCTCGTGACGTAGGAAGACGCCCCCAGGGGATGCAGGAGGCTGTCGGATGACTCCCACAGTGAGAGACAACGGCGAGATCTTGGCGACGCGTCGGTACGGCGTCAAACACGCAAAACAGCGAGCAAATGCACTATTTTCAGCGGATCCGCGGCCTGAGGTCACTGTCAACGGCGAGAGGGGACAGAGGGGGGTCCACGGCGGCAGCTAGGGGCTGCGGCGACGGCGGCAGCGACGGCGGCGGCCATTGCAGGCTGCTGCTGCTGCTGCTGCTGCTGCGAGTTTCCGACGGTTTTGCGGCTGTAGCGGCGGCGACCGGCGGCGTACGGGGCCGCAGGCGAGAGAGGGTGGTCGGGGGATGCTGTCGGAGTTGATCGGCGGTGGTCTGGCCCTCCGGCGTGGGTGAGCTCGATGTGGAGAAGGGCTTTGCGTGGGTGGCGTTGTGGTTTAGGGCCGGCTGCGGGGAAATGTGTTTGCTGTGAATAAAAAAAACGCAAACCCCCAAGTGATTATATAGGGGTGGGGCCCACGTGAGTAGGAGAGGTGGTTACACGTGAGGGGGCTGCCATCTAGCTAGATCTAGGGTTAATTAGGGTTAATTAGGGTAAAGTTGTTAGGGGGCAAAATTGTAATTAATGGGTCTAAAAGTGCACATAGGTCAAACGGTGCCCAAAAATTATAAGAAAAATACCGGGGCGACCGGGGCGACGAGAGAAAGAAGTCAGAAGAGACGGATTACAATTTCGATGACGAGAAACGAAATTAAAAATAAAAACGCCTCAAGTCAAAAGTGAGATACGCGACGTCTCCTCGGAAAAGGTCAAATCGTGGGCGAACGGCCCGTGAAATGACGTTGCAAGTCAACACGACAAATGTAGTACCCTCAGAGAGAGTCACAACGACATATCACACGATAGGGTTCGGAAACACACAAAGTCTAAAATAAATACGTGCACGGTCAAGCGCACGTGCTCAAAGAAATTACGATCGGAAACCGACCGTTACAATTAGATTATTAAATAAATAGTTAACCTCATTAATGAGGTTGGTGTTAGGTGTTGAAAATGGAGAATAACGTGAAAATTGTTTTCACGTGGGCTGCCTTTGAAGTTCTGGTTGATTAGGTAATCGGGGGTAGGTGAGGTTAAGGTAATTTAGTGATTAGGTTATAGTAATTGGTTAAGGTGATTGTAAAATTTGTTTTGTGAGGAAATAGAGGGTTAGGGGTTTATAAATAGGGTTATTAAATCAATTAGATTATTAAATAAATAGTTAACCTCATTTATGAGGTTGGTGTTAGGTGTTGAAAATGGAGAATAACGTGAAAATTGTTTTCACGTGGGCTGCCTTTGAAGATCTGGTTGATTAGGTAATCGGGGGTAGGTGAGGTTAAGGTAATTTAGTGATTAGGTTATAGTAATTGGTTAAGGTGATTGTAAAATTTGTAACAAAATTACGATTTTGCCCCTACTAGTAAACGTGTCCAAAAAATTACGAAAACATACCCTTGGGATCGTATCGTCACGAGGATCGTGAATACGAGATCCATTTTAGGGTTTGAGCTATAGAGATACTAGTTTTAGGCCAAAACGTTTAGGAAGCGGGTTTACGGGTTCCCTATCGGTTTGACTTCAGAAAATTATGAAATTAATGTGGGAAGCCCTAAATGATCATAGGATGCTACTGTAGAAGTTTGAAAACGTTTTGGAAATGTTTGTATAGAAAATTAATTCATTGAGTCAAAATGGTAATATTTGAAAATGAATTCTTATCAGAATTATATTGAGTATATGATGAAATCTAAACTTACTGAAATACACTTTAATTAGTTTAATGCTTCAAAATATTTTTATAAGAAATTTTTGAAAACATTTTTGTTATAAAACTCCTGACTAACCATTATAAAGAAAATTTTTAAACTGTTGAAATTACGTAATTGCGTAAATTGATGTGTTGAAAAATACTGGTCGTTACATTCTACCCTCCTTAAAATAATTCCGTCCTCGGAATTAAGAAGACTGATCATTGCCAAAGCAATTTAAATGATTGAAATGGAGGCTTGATTTGATATTGAAAAATAAGTTGTTAATAGCATGAAATATAATGTGTTATCACAACATCAAGAAAACAAGAGATGTTATGTATGAATACATACCATAGCTTCCGTAACTAGTTTCGAAACCTAGTATCATCACCATAGTTACTTCCGATTTATCAAGTAGCCAAAATATAAGATAATGACATTACATGAAAATGATAGTTATTACGATGACGACATCTGTTTGAACTTGGAACCTGAGATGATAAGTTAGTAGCAAGCTATTTAAACCACACTAAAAAGAAGAACATAACGTTTAAAATTTTCAACTCATGTCAATGATGACTACTGGGTATTAACCAAGTAAATTATCGACATAACATACAAAAACGTGATGACTAACACATATGCATCCGTGCTGTTACACTTTAACCAGCCGGACACAAAAGATATCATCTGCCATGATACCCAATTACAAGCCAATGTCCAGATCGACACTAAAAGGCAAATATAAGACCAATTTTCAAGGGTCAAGATCATCATTACCATTTCTTCCAGCAATCTCCATAACATCCAACAAGAAGCCAACATGTTAGCCGTCTCCCAAATCCGAGCACAAGACTGACATCCAACTTCAACACCTAAGGCCAAAAGCGAGCCAATACTCATCCCCAATGATACTCCTTGCCAACACAATTGGTCGACATCTACAGTTATCACCATCAACCCTAAACAATTCAACGACCAATAACACATGGTCCAACAAACACGAAAGATTGGACCCAAGAAGGAAACGAAGCGGGGCACCTTAAGGGGTAAGACCCAGGACAAAGAGCTCGAAAGAATACCAAGAACAGAGACTTCCCAAGATCTCAACCACACGGCAACAGTGAAGGTGGCGACGAGGGTTGTCGCTAAGCCCAACAATCCCCAAAATCGTCGGTGGGCCATCGGCGGCTGTCAATCCATGGTGGCTGCGACTGCTCGGCGTGGCGAGTGTCACCGGAATGGGGTGAAGTGGTGGAGCTTCAGATGAGACCGAAGGAGCTTGAGGCGAGATGGGTCGAGCTCGCTTGGGGAAGAGGCCGGGAGGAGTAGTGGGTGTCGCCGAGGCGTATAGGAAACCACATGGTGGCTTGGTGAGGAAGGGAGGGGGATTTAAAGAAAGGGGGCACCGAAAGTCGTCGGTAGGGTAGGCTAGGTTAGGCAGGACCAGGGCTCGAGGAGAGGAAGCGGACAAAAGAAATAAAGAGTGGGAGATGGTAGGCGGGAAAAGAATACAACCCATGGGGAAATCAGGTACAGAAAGAAGACTACAAGTTCAAGAAAGACAAAGGAGATGTAGCTGCTCATGCTTGCATGTCTCGGTTTGGTTTGTCTCAAGTTCTCTAGCACCATCCTCCAATACTTCTGAGCGTCCTTCGATTCGCTTCCAGTGTCGAACTCGAACTTCTGGTGATCGAAAATCGAATGCTATCCTCCTTAAAATAGACGTAGCTAGAGTTCAAGCATACTAAAAAATAGAAAGATTCTAAGAAATTCAATCGAAAGGTCATCAAGCTAAATGAAGGGTGATAGTGATGAAGATCGATGGCATTACATAATCATGATTCACGTCCTTGCGGTCCAGCGGACACGGCCAGGGAAGTGACCGAGCCAGGATCACTTACCCCCAGTCTAGCTAGGGTGATCCAACAAACTTAGCCAAGCACATTGACCGGATCATTGTCCATTGAAGCAAGCAATCATTTATATGTGTACCATCATCAACTGAAGGAAGGGTGATGATGATGAAGTGGGTAGATAGTTCAACCTATGAAAAATCACTCTAACTGCCAGTAAAGGAGGTTACTAGGGAAGCTATATCCAAATAATGGAACACAAATTCCTAAGTAAGGTTTAAGAGTTCAAAGAAGATGATGAGAATCAAGGAAGGCCTAATGAAGATGGTAATAAGGACGCTTCACCCATATATACAATACAGGTGAACACTCGAGACATCCCGTACTCGAGGTTAATTTGAGTATTTTATATTGTACATCCTGATCTTGCTATATTGTTCACGAGGTAGTTAGCGCGGACCTGCATGGGCCACCAAACTTGTAAACGACCCGCTTTAAGGGGGCCCGTTACTTATTTGATATTTGCGCAGGTCCTGCAGGTTACCAGTGAAACCAAAATAGCCACGATGCAGAGATGTACAAAAATACCCAAATAGTGTCCAATTATTACAATCCATAATGTACAAAATGTTCCAACCAATGTAGATGAGAGAAAGAAAGTACACAACTGAAAATAGCTCTAAAAGCTGCGGTCTCATGGTCGAACTCTGGCGCTATTAACTCAAGAACATCTACCTCCACTGGTGCATCGTCTGCGGTGCCATGAAGATGGAACCGTAGGTAAGTCACAACAATTCTAAATATAGAAAAGAAGCAGTACATGGTCGCATCCGGATATACACCCAGAAAACGACTGTAGTTTTACCGCAAGCGCACGGCGTAGTGGAGAGCGGGTATTGAACTCAGGGAGGACAATTGACAGTACTCTATTTTGATCACCTAGTTATTGATCGAATAAGAATGGTTTTGATAGTAGTGTCACAATCGTTCAACTAGCAAATAGAATTCAATATAAAAAAGCGTCTAAGGATAGGAAATCCCTGCTACGGACCGTCTTTTATCCTTGTGGATCATGAATTTCAGTGTTGCAAGGCTTGAATGTAGGTGAACTAGTCGCAACTTAATGTAGAACCAAGCTCACGCTCTCGCGTTATTGCCGGTCTATAGCAACCTAGATTAGGACCCACTCTCGTGCAAACCCTAACCTAAGCCACTAGCGTGAAGATCGACATCATCGTCCAAACGCATCTCGAGCCCACTCTCATGCAAAATTGAGCTACGATCTAGGTTATGATAGTTCATATTCATCCAATCTCTTGCAAACGAATATTTGTATAGATTTATAATAAAAATCCTAGCTTTGGTCCAATCTCTTGCAAACCAAATCTAGAGAATCTCAATTATAAACCTAAGTCGCATATCTAGGCCTTCTTATCAATTGGGATCCAATCTCTTGCAAATCCCAATCGATAGAAATTCCTAGCTACTCGTAATAAATCAATCACAACCTAACCTTTTATCATCCTAGCAACAATTCAATTCATTCATCACAATTCAAAGATCGGGTCCATAGGGTTCATCCCCATGCCCTAGAACGATGAAACTACTCCCAAATCATCATGGAAATCTCAGAAATAACAAATAAGATCATAGCACAATTCATTGTAGAGAAAGAACAATTCATAAAAATAAGAGTTTTAGCAAGAAAGAACAACCCAAATTGCGCATCTATGATCTCCAGCTGAGATTTACAATAGGAATAGCCGTCAAAAAATAATTCAAGTCTCTTCTAAAACTAGGGATAAAACTAGGTTTAAATACAAGTCAAATTCGTCCAGAAATTCCTGACAGAATTGCCCCTGCGCAGCCCAGAAAACCCAATTTGTGTAGCAGTCGGATTGCGCTACTCGACCGAGTGAATCATGTCACTCGGCCGAGTGACAAACCCAATAAAAGTCAAAAATTCTGGGGGTTTCGGGGGTCTGTCACCCTGTTCCACTCGGGCAAGTGGTCTTCTTTACTCGGCCGAGTGAGCAATCATGCTCGGCCGAGTGGGCTTCTTCAAATTTCCAGTAAGTTGGCTGCTTCTCGGAAGAAAATCCCTATACCACTCAGGCGAGTGGTCTTCTCCATTCGGCCGAGTGTACTTTCTTGCTCGGCCGAGTGAACTTCCACTCGGGCGAGTGCAGTCCTTCACTCGGCCGAGTGAACTATCTGTTCGACCGAGTGAGCTGCTTCTGGGCTCTTTTCTTCACCTCCTCGCCTCCTCGTCGATTCTATCGAATTTCTTCCTCTTCCGCTCATCCTCTAGCGTTGCTAACTCCTCAACGGTGTGCGTGAAAATCCCTTGATCTCATTTTCACTTCATATCGCTTCATATCTCCTGAAATATGACAAAAACAAGAAATAGTGAAAAGTAACGCGATATCGTCGAATAATCGTGGAAAATGCAATATGGACGATCGAAATGTCATGAAAACATGCAGAAAAAAGGTGTAAAATAAGGAGCGATCAAAATCTCCCAAGCTTACCTCTTACTCGTCATCGAGGAAGATGAGTAAAAGGCGAACCCGGCGGATAAAAATAAGGAAAAGGAAAGAAAAGATAGAAAAGAGAACGAAGAGGGAGGTGCTAGATTATTTTCTCAGGACATGTGCCTGCTTACTCAAATAGCACACGACGAATAAAAACATGCCAAACATTTTTATCTCGATATCATGATCATATAGGGATGCATTTGTCATAGAAACCCAAGAATATAAAAACGATATGAAATATGAAATCATTCTAGAATTAGCATCGTCTGAGGCAGCTAAAGCAATATACATAATCATAGACCACACACTTTTCAATTGACCGCTTTCTATTTGGAGTATAAGAGGTATCACACAATGTGAAGCAATAAGAATAGAAAGGCGTGGTTTTCACGAAATGCATGCCAAATTTCAATTCCTGGATTTCGTACTGCTTTTAGAAATCTCCCCGAGTGTAGAAAATTACCTAGCTTAGGTTGTCATGCACAGACAAGTAGTCACTCTCTCACACATCATTGGATCATCTCCCCCAAGCTTATCTATAAGCGTGGTGGCATCAAATAAAACAATAAGACTTTCCCCATTTTCGAAGCTCCGAAAGAAAGTGAAAAAAAAAATAAAAGAGGGAAGAAAGAGAGAAATGAATGAAATGAGATCATATATATACTTATTTTCTGAATCTCTTTATTCTCTTTTTTTTCTTTTTGTGTGTTGTTTCTTTTCATATCACATATATACAATAAGGATCCCAAATCAAAAGATAGAGAGATATGCATGCATTTTTTTTTATTTTGGGGTGTTGGAGCATGGACTTTATAGCAAGGGAGATATGCCAATATAAGATTTGCTAAATGGAGAATCACCAATGATTTTAAGTATAGAAATGATGTCCAAGATATGTGGAGAAAGAAAAATATGTAACACTCAGTTCACTCTTTAGAATGTGCACGACAACTTTCAGCAGAGAAATGTAATCTACTCAGTTTGTTTTCAGAAAGTAAACCAATCCAGTTATATCAACATAACATACATTCAATCAACCTGAAAGTGAGGCGTACAATTTTAATGCAAAAAAGAAGTGATATCAGATAGCAAAGCAGTACTCCAAACATAGGCAGTCAATGCGTGAAGCTTGGTGTGTTTTCTATGAAGAGAATACAATATAAATCATCAGACTCAGCTAATAATAGAACTTCATTCACATCCACATAATGAAGGTGCGTGTTACTATCTCGAATGCATAGCAAGCATAGCATATGATATCTGAAATAAAAACGATGGCATGACAAGATAATATGCATATAGAGATAAGCTAATACCACATCGTCGTCATCACAGAAAATGCATCTCTAGCCAAAAAGGTAAAAGAAATAAGGATAAAAGAAAAATAAGATCTACTATACATATGCATCACACATAAAAAGTAAGAAAACGTGATGCATGAGAAAAAAAATGAAAAAGTGGGTGAAAATAAGTGTAAAATAAAGAAAGATGAAAAAAATAAAAGTAAAAGTGAAGAAAATGAAAAGTGCGTGAGACACTCACTCCCCCAATCTAAACTGCACAGTGTCCTCAATGTGCAAAGTGTGGCACACCGAGAAAAATGATATGGGTGGGGTGGGTGAGGATGCATGTATGATAAGGATAAAAATAAAAGAAAATGAGATGAGTATGCAAATGATGTATGCAGAGATGCAAGTGGTGCATGCAGAGATCAAGATGGCGCAATATAAGTGTCCCCAAAAATACCTCCTCTCTCCCAAAATGATATAGACAAGTATGAGCAAAATGTGACCAAAAATGTGTGTAGAGGAGGAGTGCAAAATCAGCATGCAGAAGATATCCAGCATAACAGCAGCAAAAGTATGAAAGGCATCCAGTGTGTGCCTGGGTGGGTGGTGGAGCACCAGCACCGTCCTGTGGTGGAGGAGGTGGTGGTGACTGCTGGGTGGTGGTACGGGTGGCGGCAGGTGGCTACTGTGACAGTCGCGCAAGAATCTGGTTCAAGCTAGCCTGAATACCAGGAAGTAAAGCGACGCGAGACTGTACAGCACTAACGATAGCGGAGAGAGCCTGGAAATCTCCTCTGAGTCCACTAACTGCCCCCTCTAGAGCACGCAGGTGATGAACTAGGGTGTCGGGGGGAGGTGGAGCAGAGGGTCGAACAGGTGAGGAACGGGGCTGCCTCGCACGGCTACCGTAAACGACAGGTGCAACTACCGGGTGGGGGCTATGGTGCTGTGCTCACAAAAAGATGCCCAGCCTCTGTGAGAGGATGAGACGCAGGAATGGTCGAGGAAGAGGGAGTAGCAGCAGAGGCTGAAGCGGTGACAGAGGGCGAGGAGGACAAAGAGGTCGCTGACGCAGCAATGGGGACAGAAGTCACGACACTCTCGGTGAAGACAGCTACAGTGGAGACGGTAGGGTCGACGAATGGGGAGGCCGTGAAGTGTGCAGAAAATGACTCCCTAGGGGTCGAGAATAAGAAAGTGGATAGGGTCTCCACTGCAGAGGCAAAAGAGGGCTCGTCGCTCTCAATAATGGTGGTGGGACGCTCAGGGCTCATAGCAGAAATGGGATCAATGGACATCGGCACAGTGTGGGTGGTGGTGGTGGACTCAGTAAGTGTGCTCCCGACACTGATAGAAGTGTGGACAGAGGTGTCGGGAGGTGCAGACAAATCAGGTGCAGGTTGAGGGATCTCCGGGTCCAGAGGTGGAAGGAGGGGCTCCTGCTGAGCACCCTCAGGCTCTAGCACATACGCAGCAGGGATGAGGATGTCCATCGCTGGAATCCACTCCCCTCTTGCGGGTCCAATATGTGTTCGAGCGGAGCTCAAAAGAACCATGTAATCAGCGCCAAAAGGACCATGCAACCATACACAGTGGTGCTGACCATGAGGGCGTAGCATCCTTATGTGGGCCATAACGTCTATGGAAAGGGAAGAGGAGCCCGGTGGTCTAAGCAAGCCAGCTGGAAGGTCTACTCTGCACATGGGAGCCAGAAGAGTAATCAGACCGTCGCAACAGATAGGCGTCCTAGCACCGACAGAGATAACGATGCGGTCCAAGTACCAACTGGCTATATCAATCTGAGTGGCGAGGAGTAAGACGTCTCCACCTACCTCTAAGGCTTGCGCTCGAGTCATCCCGCAGAGCATGTAAAGCTCAGGGGTCGACATCGTCCCCGGCTCATACCTCGCTAGGAAAGTGGTCGCCATGAGGCGTTGTGCAATGCGAAGGCATGGGTGGAGGATAGCGGAGGCCTTGGCCCGGCTAGGGTCGAAGGCAAGCAGTGATCCCATGATACGTGTCCAGAAGGCGTGTGTGTCGAATGACGGCAGTGGGATGTGCGTGGGACCGTAGGCTCGGTCTGGGTCCTAGACTGGGGGCCACTGAAAATAGGCTCGGAGCATGTCGAGAGTGATCTCGCACTCACGATCCATCAGTCGGAAAGAGCAAACCCCAGGAGTCCTAGCAGTAGAACTCAGAACCTCAAGTTTCGGTCGGATATATGTGTCCGCCGACATCGACAAAAAGTCACGCCACCCCACATTGTCATACAACTGGAGTAGCCCCTCGAGTACCCCATGTGCTCAAAGTCAGCTGATCACTCCATATTTTACACCTTTTTTTCTGCATGTTTGCATGCCATTTTGATCGCTCGAATCGTGTTTTTACGACTTTTCGGCAATATTGCGATGCTTTTCATGATTTCTTGTTTTAGTCGAATTTCAGGAGATTTCGAGCGATTTGGAGTGATTCTGAGATGCACCCACTCCGGGATGTCACGAGTGACTCCTTCGAGGGGAATTTTGCTGTTGGAGAGGAGTGGAAGAAGAAAGAATGTCGTAGGAGCGACGAATGAGAAAAAATACGAAGATTGGGCATTTTGAGCATGTCACTCGACCGAGTGAAGGAGTCACTCGGCCGACCATCAAGAGCCCGCTCGGCCGGCCAGATCGGACATGCAAAAGATAGAGTATCAGTGTGCACTCGGCCGAGCATCGCCAGCCCACTCAGCCGAACAACTGAGACACCACTCGCCCGAGTGGCATCAAGACGACGGCAACAAAAAGTCCAGACTTACTGTAATTTGTCAGTCAACTCCCGAGTTCCGACTCGGCCGAGTGAAGAAGTCCCCTCGACTGAAGCAAAGAAAGTCACTCGGCCGAGTGACTCCCGAGGAGCTGACCCCCAAAAGTCCGAAGTTACTGGAATTTGACAGGATTAATCACTCGGCCGAATGACATTTGTCACTCGACCGAGTGAGCCGCGCTGCCTGTAGTGTAAATTATGATTTTGAGGCTGCGCAGGGGCATTTTCGTCACAGTTTTTTGGGCGATTTTGGGACGTATTTAACCCCAGTTTTAAACCTAGTTTACAGAGCTTTTTCAGAACTTTTTGCAGCCTTTTTTTAGATTACTTTTAGGAGATTAGATTGAGCTTTGAGGGGAGAGAGAAAAGTGTTATTTTGTTGGATGCTATTAGTTCTTCTTTGGTTTGTCTCTCTCTCTTTATCAAAAACTCCATTTTTATTGATATATTGAATATTTCTATGAATTCTATTGATTTTATTTGTGAATTTCTATTGAATTTCATTATGAATTGTGAGTATTTTTATCGTCTTAGGGCGTAGGGATGAACCCTACGAACCCTATTTCTAATTTGTGATGAATTGGTGAAATTATTGTTAGAATTGATTAGGGTTAGTTTGGGATTGATTTAATATGAATAGCTACGGATTCATACCGATTGGGATTTACAAGAGATTGGATCCCAACTCGATAGGAAGCCCTAGAAATTCGAATTGGGTTACAATTGGATTTCTCCGGAATCGGTTAGCAAGAGATTGGACCGAAACTAGGGTTTTCGATTGCAATTCTATACCAATACCCGTTTGCAAGAGATTGGACGGGTAGGAACTATCCCAACCTAGGTCGTAGCTCGAGTTTGCACGAGAGTGGGCTCGAGATACGATTGAACGATGATGTTGTTCTTCATGCTAGCTTGCCTAGGTTAGGGTTTGCAAGAGATTGGACCCTACCTTAGGTTTTCTATAGACCGGTAATAGCGCGAGAGCGTGAGCTTGGTTCTACATTTAGTTGCAACTAGTTCACCTGAATTTCAAGTCTAACAATTGTGAAACCTACGAATCACAATGACGAGATACGGTTTGTAGCGGGGATTCCCTATCCCATAAGCGTCTTTATTAAGTTGATATTCCTTTTATACAATTGAACGACTGTGACCGCTTTATTGCGAACATTTCTCGACTGTTCTTATAGCCAGGTGAGTTGAAGAAGACACTGTCATTTGACCTCCTTGTGTTCGATATCCGCTCGTCGCTACAACGTGCTCTTGCGATAAGACTAGCGAGTCGCGTGCCCCGGTTGCGTGTCGCACTAGGAACTATCCCAACCTAGGTCGTAGCTCGAGTTTGCACGAGAGTGGGCTCGAGATATGATTGAACGATGATGTTGTTCTTCACGCTAGCTTGCCTAGGTTAGGGTTTGCAAGAGATTGGACCCTACCTTAGGTTTGCTATAGACTGGCAATAGCGCGAGAGCGTGAGCTTGGTTCTACATTTAGTTGCAACTAGTTCACCTGAATTTCAAGTCTAGCAATTGTGAAACCTACGAATCACAATGACGAGATACGGTTTGTAACGGGGATTCCCTATCCCCTAGGCGTCTTTATTAAGTTGATATTCCTTTTATACAATTGAACGACTGTGACCGCTTTATTGCGAACATTTCTCGACTGTTCTTATAGCCAGGTGAGTTGAAGAATACACTGTCATTTGACCTCCTCGTGTTCGATACCCGCTTGCCACTACACCGTGCGCTTGCGGTAAGACTAGCGAGTCGCGTGCCCCGGTTGCGTGTTCGCACTTCCGGGGCTCCGATCAAGTTTTTGTCGCCGTTGCCGGGGAGGCAATAGTGTTTGATTCTACCTACCTAGCTATTTTTCTTTTTTGTTCTATTATTTCTATTTTTATTTTACCCTTCCTTTTTGCTAACTATTTCTTTGAAACTCTGTTCTCCCTTGCATGTACACGAGATCCTCGGCAAACCCCGAAGAAATACTATACGATCCGAAGATCGAGCGTACATTGAGGAGGATCCGAGCGGAGAAGAGACTCGATACGGAAGGGAATTTTATGACCCATCCTGAGACACCCGAAGAATTGGCGGAGCGAGTGGCGAGGATCATTTCCATTAGAGATTGGCTTCGGCCTAATACTTCTTCCACGACCTCGTCTATAGCTATGCCGGAGTTGGCGGCCGACAAAAATTTTGAATTGAAGACCGGATTGGTAGTTCTAATGCAACAAGATCCTTTTCATGGGAATTCCCATGAAAACCCCCATTACCACATCCAGCTCTTCCTATCAAAATGCGCCACCTTCCAAATGTCGAGCGTCTCCATAGATGCTATCAGACTGTGCCTCTTCCCCTTCACACTCAAGGATAAGGCTTTATATTGGTTGAGGACGCAAGCTGAAGGAATCTTCACCACTTGGGATGAATTGGCGAGTGCCTTCGTCGATAAATTTTACCCGCCCTCCAAGACGGTGAAAATAAGAAGTGCTCTCATGTCCTTCAAGCAAGGACCACAGGAGACTCTCTATGAGACGTGGGAGCGCTTCAAGGACTTGCAACATCAATGCCCCCATAACAGCATTGAAGATTAGGGGCTTGTCCACAGTTTCTACAATGGACTCCAACCGGGTACAAAGCAGATTATTGATGCCACCGCAAATGGAGCCATTTTTTCAAAGACTCCCGATGAAGCTACGGCCTTGCTAGAGGAGATGGCCTCCAACAACCAACAATGGGGGGACGAGCGAGGACACTCTTCATCCTCCTTGAAGCCCACAAGTATTTACGAGGCAAAGGCCGTGGCGGAGCTTGCTAGCAAATTTGACTCTCTCCACAAGGTAGTGGAGAGGTTGGAAAAATACATTACCGAGCCGCAAGGAGCCCCTACTACATCCGCATCGACAAACCATATGAGTGATTGGCAAGACCAATCCCAAGCCATGTATGTAGGAGGAGAGCAAGGAGAAGGAGCTTTGGAGAAAATTCAGTATGTTGCGGGGAATTCCGAATATTGGGCCAACCCGGCTGCTAGAAACCATCCGGGTTTTTCCTATGCTAATAATGATGGTGCCTTGAACCCCCCGCCTCAACAACCTCCTCAAGCTCGGGCTCCACCACCACAACCGAATTATCAACCAAGGTGGCCACTGCAACAAAACTTCCCACAAAGGCAACAAGTGGGACCTTATAGGCCACCCGGGTATAATCAAGGGTGGAGAAATCCCAGCCCTCCGCAAGCTCAACCACGTTCGGATTTTGAAGCTAAGGTGGAGGAGTTTATGACGGAGCAAAGAAAGATTAACGCCACATTGAAGGCGGGACAAGATTCTCTCACCACCGTCGTCGCTCAAATCGGGGAGCAACTTGCGTTGCTCAATAGAAACAACCAATAATTGCCGGCTCAACCCGAGCCAAATCCACGAGGCAACACCGGCCATATCAACGCGGTTGTTGCGGTCATGACAAGGGGTGGGAAAGATACCACTCCCCCCATGACTCAAATCAAGGAACCCGTGGTGGAGATTCTAGAAGAAAGTGAGCCGGTAATTGAGGTGGAAAAAGAGAAGGAGCCGCAAGAAGGAGCAAAATCTAGAGAGGAAGAACCTATTGATGAGCGCCGATTCATGCCACCGATGCCTTTCCCTCAACGAGTAGCTAGAGCCAAGATCGAGAAGAGGCTAGCCAAGTTCATCGAATACTTGAGAGGGGTGAGCCTCAATATCCCTTTTCTTGATGCCTTAGTGGAAATCCCGTCCTATGCGAAGTTCTTAAAGGACTTGATTACGGGAAGGAAAAGGAAGGAGAAGATCATGCTCGCGGAACAAGGAACGTGGTTCACTAGGAAGGAGAAGGAGCCCGCCAAATTTAAAGATCTCGGGTGTTTCCGGATTCCTTGCACACTCGGAGGCGCCCCCCTACAAAAAACATTGGTTGATTTGGGCACTAGTGTGAGCCTCATGCCTCTCACCATGTTCCGGAAGTTGAATACCGGCACGGATTTAAAGCCAACCGACATGAGGATTCAACTCGCAGACGGTCGGATTACAAGGCCGGTTGGGATTGCGGAGAATATCCCACTCCAAGTTCCGGGAGACATATGCTTGCCTTGTGATTTTGTGTTCATGGACATCAAGGAAGAGGGTGACACATCGCTCATACTTGGACGCCCATTCCTCGCCACCACCGGTGTAATCGTCGATGTGCAGGAAGGGACTCTTACCTTGAATGTAGGCAACATTGAAGTTGAGCTCCATATACCAAAGGCTATGAAGCACATGCCATATCATGAGGAGCTAGATTACTTGGACCTCCTTGACGAGGTCATCGAAGAGGCTATCCCCTACTCCATCGGTGCACTCCATGATGACGGCTTCGAAGAAAGCCAAGATTCGGTCAAAGAAGAGAAGATGGAGGACTCTCACAATAGCTCCACAGCGAATGATGATGGCGACGCTGATGTCGTGAGAAGACGGGAGCTTTGCAAGCTCTCGACATTGAAGAATCCAAAGAAAGCTCCACCGATTCAAAGATCGGTGTCACCGACGAAGTCGAAGACCGGAACAAGCTCAAGCTTGGGGGAGCCATCCCCCAATATTTCTCATGATGAAGGGGCACTGAGGAAGGCCACACACCACCACGATCCAAATCCGAGCGGTCTTCCCGGTAAGTTTGACGGGTGCATCTCATATGCACCCAACATCAAGCGTTAATTGAAAAATCCAAAGGGGTCGAGCTCAAGACCTTAAACGAGCACTTGTCGGGAGGCAACCCAAAGGTTTTTGCATTCTTTTTATTTTGGTTTTTATTTTTGTTTTAGACTTTATTAGTGTTTTGAGTCTTTTTGCCCATAAAAATCATGACAAGTGGTCTTAATTCTTATGACAGGAGAGGAGAAAAGGAGATCTCTCATATGGAGGAAGATAGAGGCAAGGAAGAGCGCTCCAGGAATGCGCTCAGGCCTTGGGAGGAGGAAGAAACCAATTGGAGGAAGAAAAACAGAGAAAAGAGCGAAAACGGAGCCCCGAAGCAGAAAACGGCATGCCACTCGGCCGAGTATCATATGCGACTCGGCCGAGCAAAGGACCCCATTCGGCCGAGTGGGACACCAACAAGGGAAGTCTGCTGAACCCAACTCTCTGTCTTTTTTGTGCATTTCGTATTAACTGTCACTCGGCCGAGTACGTTTAGTCACTCGGCCAAGGGAAACGGATACCCTCCTAGCCTGAATATTGCCGAGTAGCTTGTGCCACTCGGCCGAAGGAGTTTTCTCCCTTCGGCCGAGTGAACAGAAGCCACTCGGCCGAGTCGTAAGTGGCGGGGAGAAATTTAAATTTTTTTTATCGTTACGTCACTCGGCCGAGCAACATAGTCACTCAGCCGAGTCGTAACTACCCCTATATAAGTTGCAGCGAGCTCGGCACGAATTCCAACGCAGCTAATCCCCCAAATTTCGCCCGAGCCCGCTGCTTCGACTTCACTCGCCCGCGACCACTGCTCCCTCGCCCGAATCACCTTGCCGCCGGCCCCGATCTCCACACCACCAGCGGCGACGACTCGGCCGAGCATCACCGACCTCCGGCGACACCCCTCACCGCCGGCCGACCTCCAGCGATCCCCTATTTAACGCAAAACTCCTTTTTCTCCCCATTTTTGACGATCCGTACGCCCGTTGAGCCCCTAACCCAAATTAATTTGTTTATCTATCTATTATACCCCATCTCCCCCCATGAATTTTGAATATTACCCGCTGATATCGTTGTTTGACTTGCAGGATATCTTGGGGAGCTTAGGGGAGCTTCAGGACGCAATTTTAGCTTCGCGGAGGCGGCGCTCTTTGCACACACTTGCTGATTTGCTCTCGCGGCGTGTTCAGGTACACTCGTCCCTTTTATTGAGCACGCCGCACTATATTTTTATTGGGTTAGCACTCGCGGCACACATGCCTCCCTGTACTAGGCCACGCACGCGGGGAGCCTCTTCCAAGCGGAAGAGGACCGATGACGCTGGTCCCTCTCACGCTAGGGAGGACTCCCCTCCACCTAGTCCACCACCCCCCACACAGCCGCTTCCCGCCGATCCCATCCATGCACAGCCTATCCCCGTCGATCCTATCCCACCACCGGCTCCCGTTGTCGGGCCGCTGGGGATCACGTTCAGAGACGACGCACAGCGCGTCCGATTTGAGCGTATCACCCAGCGATCAATAGTGCCCTCTAGGTTCGCACACTTAGTAGACCTTGACCGCCTAGGGGTGCTAGAGGGGATGCTCACGTTGTACCACAACGTGGGTTGGTGCGACTTCTTGTCTGTGTCGACGGACACCTACGTCCGTCCGACACTTGAGGTACTTATCTTGATCGCCCGGACCCCTGGAGGATGTACATTCCGCCTTATGGATCGAGAGTGCGAGGTCACTCTCGACATGCTTCGTGCATTCGTCCAGTGGCCTGCTGTCCCTGTCTCCGACCAAGCCTACACACCCACTCACATCCCACCACCATCGTTTGACACTTCCACGTTCTGGACACGTATCACGGGCTCCCACCATGGCTTTGACCCTAGTAGGGCCAAGGCCTCAGCCATCCTGCACCCCTGCCTCCGCATAACCCAGCGCCTCATGGCGACCACTTTCTTGGCGAGGTACGAGCCTGGGACGATGTCTACGCCTGAGCTCTATATGCTCTACGCGATGACTCGCCCTAGAGTTCTCGATAGGGATAGCGATGACCTGGTCCCTGCCGTTGAGATTGATATTGCTAGTTGGTTCTTAGACCGCATCATAATTTCGGTGGGCACTCGCTCACCTATTTGCTGTGGCGGTCTGATTACTCTGCTAGCCCAAATGACCAGCGTGGACCTACCTGCTGACCTTAGACGAGCCTCGGGCCCCACTACACTCTCGATAGACGTCATGGCCCGGATGAAGATGCTTCGTCCCCACGGCCAGCGACACTGGGTGTGGTTGAACGGTCCTTATAGTGCTGATTACATGATCCTCCCGAGCCTCGCTCGGACACATATAGGACCGGCCCACGAGGATTGGATCCCAGCAATGGATCTCCTCATCCCAGCTGCCTACGTACTTAAGGCCGAGGTGCTGAGCAGGCACCCCCTACTGACCCCGTGATCTCTCAGCCTGAGCCTGCACTTTCTACACCTCCCGGCACTTCTGTCCCCACTTCTGCCAGTGTCGGGAGTACCCTTGCTGAGCCATCCACCACGTCCACCACCACCCCCACCACTACTGTGCCTATCTCGGTTGAGCCTATTTCCTCACTTCTTCCCAAGCGTCCACCCACCATACTAGAGTGCGACGAGCCTTCCTTCGCTGCCGTCGTGGGGACCCTGTCCGTTTTGATGTCCACTGGGGTGTCACCTTTTGGTCCTTACACTTCCTCCCCAGTGGTCGACCCTTCTGTCTCCACCGCAGCTGTCCTATCCGAGAGTGTCGTGACGTCTGTCCTCACACCTGTGTCACTGACCTCTCTTGCTGTCTCATCGCCGATTTTGTCTTCCACCACTACTGCTGCTGCCTCCTCATCCCAGCCTGCGTCCCAGCCTCGCACTGAGGCTGGGTATCCACTAGTGAGCACAACACCTTTTTCACACCTACCTGCTGGCCCGATTACTTACAACGCCCGTATCAGACAGCCCCGACCTTCATAGCTTAGACCGGTTCGTCCCTCCGCTCCACCACCCCCTGACGCTCTTCTTCAGAGCATCTGTGCTCTTGAGGGGGCGGTGAGTGGACTCAGAGGCAATTTTAGGGCTCTCTCTGCCGCGGTCAGTTCCATGGAGTCCCGCGTCGCCATGCTTCCCGATATTCAGGCTTGCCTGAATCAGATAGTGGCGCGACTCCCTCCACTACACCCACCCACCCAGCCGACACCTCGACCACCACCTCCACCACCAGCTTAGGCACACCCTTGATGCCATTGATCTTTTTGTCGTTATGCTGCCCATTCTCTACTGGTCCTGTCGATATATTTTTGGCCCCCCTCCTCCCCGCACTATTTTTGTCCCTACTCTGATCACATCATTATATATCACTTTTTTGGGAGAGAGGGAGAGTATTTTTGGTGACACATTATCTGCATCACTCTGATCTTCGCATGCATCACATCCGCATCACATTTTCAGTTTATTTTTTTTCTTTCTTTTGATCATGCATGCATCCTCACCGACCCCACCCATTTCACGTCTCTCGGTGTGCCACACTTTGCACATTGAGACACTGTGCACTTTAGCTTGGGGGAGTGAGTTCTCACACTTTTTGCTTTTATCACCTTTATATTTAGTTTTTTCACGTTTTTCTGCTTTTGCACCCTTTTTCATCACTTTTTCAATTTTTTACCATGCATCACGTTTTTCTTATTTTCTTTGTGTGCTGCATTGTAAATAGTCTTGTTTTTATTTATCTTTATCTCTTTCATCTTTTGCTAGAAAAGATTTTTCTGTGATGACGATGACGTGGTGTTAGCTTTCCTCTATATGCATGCTAATTTTGTCATGTCATAGCTTTTGTTTCTGATGTCATATGCTATGTCCTGTTTTGCATTTAGAAATAGTAACCCACTTCATTTTTTCGTATGAAAATGGATGAAATTCTAGTATTAGCTGATGTCTTAGATTCATATGTATGCTATCGTAGAAAACACACCAAGATTCATGCATTGATGCTTATATCTGGAGTACTGCTTTCTTTTCTCATATCACTTCTTATTGCATGATTTGTATGCTTCACTTCAGGTTAATTGAATGTTTGCTAGCATTGACAAATCTGGATTAGTTTACTTTTTGAGATCAAACTGAGTAGATTAGATTACCCTGCTGAAGTTGTCATGCACGTCCTATAGAGTGAACCGAGAGATACATTTATTTCTTTCTCCACATATCTTGAACATTATTTCTCTATTTTAAATTCATTGGTGAATCTCTCCTTAGCAATTCTATTATTGGCATTCCCCCGTTATTATATCACATGCTCCAAATTTCCCAAAACCCAAAGAAAAAATACTTGTATATCCTTCTCTTTTGATTTGGGATCATTTGTGTATATATGTTATTCAAAAAAAAAGGATAAAAAAAGAAAAAGAAAAAGATTTGAGAATAAGAAAAGAAAAGAGAAAAGAAGTTCGAAAACGATCCCATCTCATACCCTTTCTCTCTTTCTTCCCTCTTTTGCCTTTTTTTTATTTCTTTGAATTTTGGAGCTTCATAAGAAACGGGGAATGTAAATATTGTTTTGTATATGCCACCACGCTTATGGATAAGCTTGGAGGAGAGGATCCTATGATGTGTGTGTGAGAGTGAATACTTGACGGTGCATGACAACCTAGGCTAAGTAATATTTTATACTCGGTGAGATCGCTAAAGTTTCACGAAATCCAGAAATCTACGCTTAGCATTTATTTTATGAAAACCAAACTTTTCTATTCTTACTACTCTTTTGTGTGATATCTCTTATACTCCTTATAAAAAGCATTCAATTGAAAAGTGTGTGATCTACGATATTGTATACCGCTTTAGATGCTTCAGACGATGCTAATTCTAGAATTATTCCATTTTTCATGCTATATTGATATTCTTGCGTTTTTTATTTCAAATGCACATTTATACTATGATATCGAGATAAAAGTCTTTGACATGTGTTTGGTATTCGATGCGTGCTAAATGAGTAAGCAAAACCCACGTCCTGAGAAAAATGATCTAGCAGCTTCCCTCTTCGTTTTCTACTTTGTTTTTCGTTTTTCATTTTCCGCCTTTCCACCGTTTCTATTTCCTTTATCCACCAGGTTCGCTTTTTACTCATCTTCCTCGAGGACGAGTAAGAGGTAAGCTTGGGGGATTTTGATCACTCTATATTTTACACATTTTTACTGCATGTTTGCATGCCATTTTGATCGCTCGAATCGCGTTTTTTACGATTTTTCGGCAATATTGCGATGCTTTTCACGATTTCTTGTTTTTGTCGAATTTCAGGAGATTTCGAGCGATTTGGAGTGATTCTGAGATGCACCCACTCCGGGATGTCACGAGTGACTCCTTCGAGGGGAATTTTGCTATTGGAGAGGAGTGGAAGAAGAAAGAACGTCGTAGGAGCGACGAGGGAGCAAAAATACGAAGATTGGGCATTTTGAGCATGTCACTCGGTCGAGTAAAGGAGTCACTCGGCCGACCATCGAGAGCCCGCTCGACCGGCCAGATCGGACACGCAGAAGATAGAGTATCAGCGTGCACTCGGCCGAGCATCGCCAGCCCACTCAGCCAAACCATGGAGACACCACTCGCCCGAGTGGCATCAAGACGATGGCAACAAAAAGTCCAGACTTACTGTAATTTGTCAGTCGACTCCCGAGTTCCGACTTGGCCGAGTGAAGAAGTCCCCTCGGCCGAAGCAAAGAAAGTCACTCGGCCGAGTGACTCCCGAGGAGCTGACCCCCAAAAATCCGAATTTACTGGAATTTGTCAGGGTTTATCACTCGGCCGAATGACATTTGTCACTCGGCCGAGTGAGCCGCGCTGCCTGTAGCGTAAATTACGATTTTGAGGCTGCGCAGGGGCATTTTTGTCACAATTTTTGGGCGATTTTTGGGGTTATTTAACCCCGGTTTTTAACCTAGTTTAGAGAGCTTTTTGAGAACTTTTTGCAGCCTTTTTTAAGATTAATTTTAGGAGATTAGATTGAGCTTTGAGGGGAGAGAGAAAAGTGTTATTTTTGTTGGATGCTATTGAATCTTTATTGGTTTGTCTCTCTCTCTCTCTCTCTCTCTCTCTCTCTCTCACTCACTCAAAAACCTCATTTTTATTGATATATTGAATATTGCAATGAATTCTATTGTTTTTATTATTGAATTTTCATTGAATTGCATTATGAATTGTGAGTAGTTTTATCGTCTTAGGGCGTAGGGATGAACCCTACGAACCTTACTTCTAATTTGTGATGAAATTATTGCTAGAATTGATTAGGGTTAGTTTGGGATTGATTTAATACGAATAGCTAGGGATTCATACCGATTGGGATTTGCAAGAGATTGGATCCCAATTCGATAGGAAGCCCTAGAAATTCGAATTGGGTTACAATTGGATTTCTCTGGAATTGGTTTGCAAGAGATTGGACCGAAACTAGGGTTTTCGATTGTAATTCTATACCAATATCCATTTGCAAGAGATTGGATGGTTAGGAACTATCCCAACCTAGGTCGTAGCTCGCGTTTGCACGAGAGTGGGCTCGAGATACGATTGAATGATGATGTTGTTCTTCACGCTAGCTTGCCTAGGTTAGGGTTTGCAAGAGATTGGGCCCTACCCTAGGTTTGCTATAGACCGGCAATAGCGCGAGAGCGTCAGTTTGGTTCTACATTTAGTTTCAACTAGTTCACCTGAATTGTGAGTCTAGCAATTGTGAAACCTACTAATCACAATGATGAGATACGGTTTGTAGCGGGAATTCCCTACCCCTAGGCGTCTTTATTAATTTGATATTTTCTTTATACAATTGAACCACTGTGACCGCTTTATTGCGAACATTCTCGACTGTTCTTATAGCCAGGTGAATTGAAGAAGACACTGTCATTTGCCCTCCTCGTGTTCGATACCCGCTTGCCGCTACACCTTGCGCTTGCGGTAAGACTAGCGAGTCTCGTCCCGGGTGTGTATCCAGGGCACGATCAGGTGACTGACCCCCGAAACCCCCAGATTCTCTGTTTATTATTGGGTTTGTCACTCGGCCGAGTGACATGTTTCACTCGGCCGAGTAGCGCAATCCGACTGCTACGCAAATTGTGTTTTCTAGGCTGCGCAGGGGTAATTCTGTCAGGAATTTCTGGACGAATTTGACTTGTATTTAAACCTAGTTTTATCCCTAATTTTAGAAGAGACTGGTATTATTTTTTGACGGCTATTCCTTTTGTAAATCTCAGCTGGAGATCATAGACGCGCAATTTGGTTTGTTCTTTCTTGCTAAAACTCTTATTTTTATTAATTGTTTTCTCTACAATGAATTGTGCTATGATCTTATTTGTTATTTCTGAGATTTTCATGATGATTTATGAGTAGTTTCGTCATTTTAGGGTATGGGGATGAACCCTATGTACACGATCTTTGAATTGTGATGAATGAATTGAATTGTTGCTAGGATTGATAAAAGGTTAGGTTGTGATTGATTTATTGCAAGTAACTAGGAATTTCTATCGATTGGGATTTGCAAGAGATTGGATCCCAATTGATAGGAAGGCCTAGGTATTCGACTTAGGTTTATAATTGAGATTCTGTATATTTGGTTTGCAAGAGATTGGGCCAAAGCTAGGATTTTTATTAAAAATCTATACTAATATTCGTTTGCAAGAGATTGGACGAATACGAACTATTATAACCTAGATCGTAGCTCGAGTTTGCACGAGAGTGGGCTCGAGATGCGATTGGATGATGATGTCGATTTTCACGCTAGCGGCTTAGGCTAGAGTTTGCACGAGAGTGGGCCCTAATCTAGGTTGCTATAGACCGGCGATAGTGCGAGAGCATGAGCTTGGTTCTACATTAAGTTGCGACTAGTTCACCTACATTCAAGCTTTGCAACATTGATATTCACAATTCACATGGATGGATAAGTAACGGTCTGTAGTGGGGATTTCCTATCCCTAGACACTTTATTATATTGAATTATACTTGCTATTCGAACGATTGTGACATTACCATCAAAACCATTCTTATTCCATCAATAGCTAGGTGATCAAAGTAGGATACTATCAATTGTCCTCCCTGTGTTCGATACCCGCTCGCCACTACGCCGTGCGCTTGCGGTAAAACTACAGTCATTTTCCAGGTGTATATCCGGGCACGATCATAAAGTAAGAGATAGATGAATGACCCATCATTCAACCTCTGAAAGAAAATGCATTGATCATAGGGGTTGTGAACATACCATTAATCATTCGTCATGAAATGTTCGAAACGATGGTACCATTGTCTAGGTGATTACTTCAGCCCATAAAGAGACTTCTTCAGCCAATATGCAAGCATATTTCCACTCTCATAGCCATCGGACTAAGCCAAATAGATCTCCTCCTCAAGCTCTCCATGCAAGAATGTCGTCTTGGCATTTAGTTGCACCAGCTCAAGGACGAGTTATGCCACTGGTGCCAATATGATCCGAATTAAGCAAAGCTTCACCACCAGCGAGAAGACATCATTGTAGTCGATGCTTTTTCTTTGTACATAGCCATTCTCTATGAGACGAGTTTTGTAGCGAACTTATCCAGCTTTGGCTCCGTCCTTTTTGGTGTAAATCCACTTACACCCAATCACCATCTAACTTTCAGGAAGCTCCATGTCTCATTCTTCATCTGAAATTCCATGTCCTCGTCCATCGCTTTCCTCCACTTCTCCGGTTCTTCAGAATTCTCCATCTCTCTGAAATAAGTGGGCATGTCAATACTTACAACTGGGAAAGCAAATGAAACCATCTCCGTGTATCGTGCAGGTCTCGTATCTCACACCTTGGTCTTGATAATGCAATGGAATCCTTCGACTATGCAATCTGCAGAGCCGAGCTATGTCCACCATCCGAGCTTGAACCGTACCATCACCGCATCTGTAAAGTACGTCTTCTGCATCCTCTGGTATAGGTTGGCAGAGTCAGTAGCTGAGCTATCAGGGACCTTAGACACTTCCAAATAAACCTGCTTCTTCTGTGTTTGTTCATTCTACACCACAGGTTCATGCTCCTTCAGTAATGCTAACTCATCAAACGTTACGTCTCTGCTCGTGATCACCTTTCTTTATCTCGGACGCCATAATCTATATCATTTGACACCATTGCTAAAGCCCAAGAAGATGGATTTCTTGGCTGTAGCATCGATCTTGTCCTTCTTCATCGCAAGTAGCTCGGACAGCCTCATATTCGCAGAGACTCATGGTTAGGAACTGGCTTTTCCGACCAGACCTCGATCGAAGATCTTCCTTCCAATGCAACAGATGGTATCCGATTGACCAAGTAAGTCGCTAATGCCAGGTCATCTGCTAAAAACACCTTCAGTTGGTCGGCAGTAGACTACATGCATCAGACTTTCTCCAAAAAATATCGATACATCCTTTCCACTACTCCATTCTGTTGTGGCGTACCGAAAATGTTGAAGTGTCTCTGAATTCCTTCCGATCTGCAGAACTTCTTGAAGTGGTCCAATCTATACTCTCCACCATTGTCACTTCGAAGCCGCCTGACGTTCTGACCTGTTTGAGTTTCAACCATCTTCTTCCACTCTATAAAAGTGTTTAGAACTTGGTCATTTGACTTTAGAGGAAATGCCCAAAGCATGTGTAAGATATCATCAATAAATGATACAAAGTAGTGTGTGCCTCCCAATGAGGCTGACCTACGTGGGCCACATATGTCGGCATGAATGTTTTCGATCGCTCTCTTTTTATTATGTATGGACGTCCTAAAAGAAGCACATGTCTGTTTTCCAAAAACACAGTGCTCGCAGAACTCGATCTTCCCGATCTTGGCTCCTCTCAGACGATCTCCTTCAATTAGCTTCTGTAAAGCTTTCTCACCAACATGACCTAGATGCATGTGCCAAAGAAGCAATTCGTCTAGGTCAGCCTCATGGGTCAGAGCTCTTGTGCCAGTCACGAGTGAACCATCCAAGGAGTAGAGGTTGCCTTTTCGCTTCCACATCACCATGATTATAGCTCTTCGGGTCACTCTCAGAGCATCATTCTCTATCGTCACTTGGATTCAAGTGAGCCGATCAATATGATGTTACGCTTTAGGTCAAGAACAAAGCGTACCTTGTCGATGTCTCGTTTAACACCATCGCCCATTTTCATCCGAATTGTCCCGATGCCCACAGTGCTACAAGTTCGATCATCGCCCAATAGGACTGTACTCTTATCCACTTCTAGGAAGGTTGTAAAGTAGTCTCTATGAATCGTCATATGGAAAGAGAAGCACTAGTCGAGCACCCAACCATCTGACGTCACCCCTCTGAAGCACTGACCAATACCCATTCCTCGACCTCAACGCCCTTAGAAACATTGGTTGTTGTGTCGTGCTTCTTCTTTGCACTCGAATAATCTCTGACCAAAATTTCATCTTTCTCTATAGAAAGCACATTGGTCCTTTGCACGAAGAGGTCATATACTCTTGTCCCTGGACTTGGATCGAAAATACCCCTTCCAAGCTCCACCTTTCTATTACTCTGACCTCTTACCACGATAAGAGCGTCATTAGCTCGACCTCTCGTGTCTACGTCATTTTTCCAAAACTCGTTGCTCGTCAGAGCATTGGACACTTCTTCGAATGTAATCAAGTCCTTACCATAAGTAAGAACCGACACCAAGTACCCATACTCTATAGGCAGACAGTTGAGGAGAATCATAGATTTTTCTTCATCGTGGATCTTAACGTCGACGTTCATCAGGTCGGTTAGAAGCTTGTTGTAGTACTCAAGATCTTCCTCATTAGAAATGCTATTGATTCTTCATTGGTTTGTCTCTCTCTCTCTCTATCAAAAACTCCATTTTTATTGATATATTGAATATTGCCATGAATTCTATTGATTTTATTTGTGAATTTCTATTGAATTTCATTATGAATTGTGAGTAGTTTTATCGTCTTAGGGCGTAGGGATGAACCCTACGAACCCTATTTCTAATTTGTGATGAATTGGTGAAATTATTGTTAGAATTGATTAGGGTTAGTTTGGGATTGATTTAATACGAATAGCTAAGGATTCATACCGATTGGGATTTGCAAGAGATTGGATCCCAACTCGATAGGAAGCTCTAGAAATTCAAATTGAGTTACAATTGGATTTCTCCGAAATCGGTTTGCAAGAGATTGGGCCGAAACTAGGGTTTTCGATTGCAATTCTATACAAATACCCGTTTGCAAGAGATTGGACGGGTAGGAACTATCCCAACCTAGGTCGTAGCTCGAGTTTGCACGAGAGTGGGCTCGAGATACGATTGAACGATGATGTTGTTCTTCACGCTAGCTTACCTAGGTTAGGGTTTGCAAGAGATTGGACCCTACCTTAGGTTTGCTATAGCCCGGCAATGGCGCGAGAGCGTGAGCTTGGTTCTACATTTAGTTGCAACTAGTTCACCTGAATTTCAAGTCTAGCAATGGTGAAACCTACGAATCACAATGACGAGATACGGTTTGTAGCGGGGATTCCCTATCCCCTAGGCGTCTTTATTAAGTTGATATTCCTTTTATACAATTGAACGACTGTGACCGCTTTATTGCGAACATTTCTCGACTGTTCTTATAGCCAGGTGAGTTGAAGAAGACACTGTCATTTGACCTCCTCGTGTTCAATACCCGCTCGCCGCTACATCATGCTCTTGCGATAAGACTAGCGAGTCGCGTGCTCCGGTTGCGTGTTCGTACTAGGAACTATCCCAACCTAGGTCGTAGCTCGAGTTTGCACGAGAGTGGGCTCGAGATATGATTGAACGATGATATTGTTCTTCACGCTAGCTTGCCTAAGTTAGGGTTTGCAAGAGATTGGACCCTACCTTAGGTTTGCTATAGACCGGCAATAGCGCGAGAGCGTGAGCTTGGTTCTACATTTAGTTGCAACTAGTTCACCTGAATTTCAAGTCTAGAAATTGTGAAACCTACGAATCACAATGACGAGATACGGTTTGTAGCGGGGATTCCCTATCCCCTGGGCGTCTTTATTAAGTTGATATTCCTTTTATACAATTGAACGACTGTGACCGCTTTATTGCGAACATTTCTCGACTGTTCTTATAGCCAGGTGAGTTGAAGAAGACACTGTCATTTGACCTCCTCGTGTTCGATACCTGCTCACCGCTACACCGTGCGCTTTCGGTAAGACTAGCGAGTCGCATGCCCCGGTTGCGTGTTTGCACTCCCGGGGCTCCGATCATCAGCTAGGTACGTGAACCTAGAGGGTACGATCAAACGATGGGAGATACGCGCGGTGTGCGTCATCTCTGAACGTAATCCCCATCGTGTCGAACGCGGGGGCGGGCTGTGCCGGTGGTGATGGAATAGGTGCGGTAGGAGGTGGAAGTGTGGGTGGTGGCAGGCTAGGTGGTGGAGAGCCCGCCCTAGCGGAAGAGGAGCCAGGCTCGCTGGTCCTCTTCCACTTCAAAGCAGGCACCCGCGTGCACGACCTAGTGCAGGACGGCATGTGAGCCGTGAAACGTGCCGACCCGAAAGTGAAGTGCTATAAATAGGGAACGAGTGTACTCGAACACGATGCAAGTGCAAGCGGTGGATGCATGCGAAGGATCGCCTCCTCCGAGAAGCTCCAAATCAGCTCATGTATCTCCCCCAAGCTATCCTGAAACACAAATAGACAAATCAGCAATGAATATCATATATATGGGAGAAGATCGGAGATAATAGATATATATAGAGATTAATTTTGATTCGAGGCTTAATGGGGCTTACGGATCGGAGATTGGGAGAAAAAGGGCGAAATAGTATTTAATGGAGGAGGAACGGCGGCGGGGAGCACAGCGCAGGCGGCGGCGGGCAGGCGCGGGTCGGCGATGGGGGGCGACGACTCGACCGGCGGGTCAGGGTGGCTCGGGTGAAGGTGGGGTTGGCTCGGGCGATTGCGGGGGAAGTCGAAGAGCTCGGGGAAATTTTGGGAATTTTTGAATATTTGGGATTCGAGCCCGCGATGTTTCGAATATAAAGGGTTAGTCACTCGGCCGAGTGACGCGTATACTCAGCCGAGTGGCTCAGTTAAAATTTTTTGAAAATTTCCTGCAGAAGTAGCGACTCGGGCGAGTACATTCTACCACTCGGACGAGTGGACAAACGTCACTCGGCCGAGTGGCAAGGCCACTCAGTGCTTTTCAAGTGCTGAAAGTATCTAATTCACTCGGTCGAGTGACTAATTCACTCGGCCGAGTGGCATATAAAATACAAAGAGTGATTTTCAGAATCTTCCCTGATCAGTACTCTACTCGACCGAGTAGGGTCTTCACTCGGCCGAATGACAATGTCACTCGGCCGAGTGGGCTGCTAATTTCAGCTCCAACTCTATGTTTTTCTTCTACTTTCTGTTTTTCTTCTCCCTATCAGTTCCTTCCTTCTCCTGAAGCTTGAGCGCATTTCTGGAGCGCTCTTCTTTGCCAGGGTCATCCTCCATTCAAATGGTTCCTTGTTATCCATCTCCTGTCATGAAAAATAAAGCCCGTTGTCAGGATTTTCATCGATTCTTGACTCTAAACACTAACGAAGATCTAAAACAAAAAAAATGAAAAATTCAACTAAGAATAAGATAAAACCGTCGGGTTGCCTCCCGACAAGCGCTCGTTTAATGTCTTGAGCTCGACCCCTTAAGATACGCGTTTAATGCTCGATATTCAGCGCATGTGAGATGCGCGCGTCAAATTTTCCGGGAAGCCCACTTGGATGTAATTGTTGTTGTTCATTGGCGTTCCTTGGCTCCCCTTCATCATGGGTGGTAATGGGGGAAGAGTCCCCAAGCTTGAGCTTTTACCGTCCTTATTCTTTACCGGCGACGATAATTTCTTGTCCGGAGGAGCTTTCTTTGTATTCTTCGCCGTGAAGAGCTTGCATAGCTCATTAATTTTTACGACATCAGTGTCGTCTTTGTCATCATCCATTGAATGATCCGGCGGGTCTCCCAACATCTCGCCATCTTTAGAAGATTGGCCTTCTTCGAAGCCATCATTTTGTAAGGCGCTGATAGCATATGGCATAGTATCATCAATGACCTCATCGAGGAGGTATGAAAGATCATGGGACCACCTCTTGATTAGGTATATTCTATTCACCTCCCCGGTGGGGACTCCCTCAGAGTAATGCTTGAGCCTTTGTCCATTCACTTTAAAAGTGGCACCGTCCTTTCCTTCTAGCTCGAAGGCCCCTCCGGGTTGTATGTGCCGGATGGTGAAAGGTCCCGACCATCGTGACCTTAGCTTTTCGGGAAAGAGTCGGAGTCTAGAATTGAATAATAGGACCTTGTCTCTGACCTTGAAGTCCGTAACGGTGATGCGTGCGTCATGGAGAATTCTCGTTCTTTCCTTGTAGATCCTAGAGCTCTCGTAGGCATCCCGTCTAATCTCGTCAAGCTCATTGATGTCTAGAAGTCGGGGCAATGTCGTGCTCTTGTAGTCATAATTTAAGGTCTTGATTGCCCAATACGCGCGATGTTCCAACTCTATCGGCAAATGACAAGCTTTTCCATAAACAAGACAGTATGGGGTGATGCCAATGGGAGTGCAAAAGGCCGTGCAATATGCCCATAGTGCATCATTCAATTTCATGGACCAATCCTTTCTAGATCTATCGACGGTCTTCTCTAGAATTTGTTTGATTTCCCAGTTTGACACTTCCACTTGTCCACTCGTCTGGGGATGGTATGCCACACCGATTCTATGGTTCACCCCATACTTTTTTAGCATGGCCTCGAACTTGCTTTCTATAAAATGGCTTCCTCCATCGCTTATCAATGTTCATGGCACTCCAAAGCACATGAATATGTTTTGTTTGAAGAATTTGGATACCACCCTCGCATCGTTGGTTGGGGTTGCAATGGTCTCCACCCACTTCGAGACGTAGTCAACGGCCAATAGAATATACTTGTTTCCTTTACTTTATGGGAAGGGTCCCATGAAATCCACTCCCCAACAATCGAATAGCTCGATTTCTAAAATGGGTTTCATTGGCATCTCATTCCGTTTCGAAATTTTTCCCGTCCATTGGCATCTATCGCAATACTTGACGAAGTAATGTGTGTCTTTGAACATGGTTGGCCAAAAGAACCTGCACTGTAATATCTTTGAGGTGGTTTTGGAGGCGGCGTGATGTTCCCCGCAAGGCATATCATGGCAATGCGAAATGATAGATGTGGACTCCTCCTTTGAAACACACCTCCGTATAATCCCGTCCTTGCATATCTTGAAGATGTATGGGTCTTCCCAAAAATAGTTGCGGACTTCGTGCATGAACCTCCTTTTTTGTTGTATGGCCATCCCGCATGCCAAATAGTTCACATAATCCGCATACCAAGGCACCTCTCCAGGTCTAACGGCGAATAGCCCCTCGTCGGTAAAAGTGTCATCAATCGGTAGGCTTTCATCCTTCTCGTCACGAACAAGCCTAGACAAGTGGTCCGCCACAACGTTGTCCGTTCCTTTCTTGTCTCTAATTTACAAGTCAAATTCTTGCAATAATAGTATCCATCTTATTAGTCTTGGCTTGGCCTCTTTTTTGCTTAGTAGATACTTCAATGCCGCATGATCGGTGCGCACAATTACTTTGGATCCAAGGAGGTAGGAACGAAACTTTTCAATAGAGTAGACGACCGCCAAGAGCTCTTTTTCAGTGGTAGTGTAATTCTTTTGTGCCTCGTCCAAGGTTTTGCTTGCATAAAAGATTGCATGAAGCTTTTTGTCTTTCCTTTGTCCTAGCACTGCTCCAATTGCTTGGTCACTTGCGTCGCACATAAGCTCGAAAGGAAGATTCCAGTCTGGCGGTTGTATGATCGGTGCGAAAATGAGGGCTTCCTTTAGTGTATTAAAGGCTTGCAAGCACTCTCCTGAAAAGACAAATAGAGCATCTTTAGCAAGTAAGGAAGTAAGAGGACGGGCAATTAGGACAAAATCCTTGATAAAGCGACGGTAAAATCCTGCATGACCAAGAAATCCTATAATGCCCTTAACATTAATAGCAGGGGGAAGTTTTTCGATTACCTCAATTTTTGCCTTATCAACCTCGATCCCTCTAAATGAAACAAGATGCCCAAGAACTATCCCCTCGGTGACCATAAAATGGCATTTTTTCCAGTTAAGAGTAAGATTATTTTGTTGGCATCTTTTAAGCACTTTAGTGAGATTGGCCAAACATGAGTCAAACTTGTTGGATCCTGCCAAAATAGAGTTAGGATCGATAAATGAAGTTGAGACTTACGCTTGCGTATGCGGCACGGTAGTCTACGAACTTCGCCTTCGGATTCGCCACGACGGATCGAGTCTTCTCACGAACGGAGTAAGGCTACTAAATCCACAATCTAAATCTCTACTTTTAGATTAAGAACTTGGATAAAGAGAGAGGAAGGATTTCGGCAGAGCTTCGCTAGAATGAAATGCATGCAAGAATGCCATGCAAAAGTGTAAGGAAATGGCTAACCCTTGGGTCTTATTTATAGCCCCCAAGGTAGTTATTTTAGGATTAATTGTTCCTTTGGAACAATTTAACTAAGGTGTACCATCGTACATGGCATATTATAAGCTTAAGTTGTACCATATGCATGGTACAATATAAGCTTAAGATATTACCCCTTTATTAGCCATATATCGCATGCACTTATGCACATATAATGCGACTTTCCCATCAATCTAGAGATCCTCTCCGCAAGGGAACATATTCCCTTTGCACACGACTTTGTGTACGCGACGTTCGAGGTCCGTATTCTCTCATACATCCCCTACAAGGGTGTACTAACGTCTTCCATATCCAACATTTCCCACTCACACTTGAGGGGATTGTAAGAGAACGTCTTTCTCTTAGTTCTTTCATCTATCATACCGAGAAATAGACCGTGCGACCGTCATGCGCTTAGAGTCTGTTGTTGTGGACTTGTTAGAGATACACAACGACCTCGAAGGTGCAAAGTTGAGTAGTTCAACGCATGCTTTACCCTAGATTATTTCTTCACATTTCTTATACTTTATATTCAACAATTGAATCCCATCTGGATTTCAATTGGCTGGCCAGCTTTGAATCATTAAAGTCCAAATGCGAATATGAAATCAATCTTCCTCTTCTTGCGAACCTTCTGATCTTGACTTGATTCGCTTTTCTAACGTACCCCGCCGAGCCGAATTATCATAGCCCATTAGCAACACGCTAAGATAGCGATCATCTCGTCAAATCTAAAGGAACCAATTGGAGTCCTTGAGGGTAAGAGTTAAGACCCATATGGCCTTTGAGTCTCACATAATAGCAAACACTGTTGCTACTAACTTAGTGGTCGAAATGCATACGTGGTATGAACACGTATTACAACATCACTCCTTTCCCAAGGAGAGTATGTCTTAATGATGTTGTACGGATGAAAGATCAGACACCACAGTGCCTATCTTTTTGAGTCCCCTTACTACTCATGAAATATTCCCGGACTCTCATCCTGCATAAGACAGATAGGATTTAAAAAATCCTATGAGATCTCTTTTTTAAATATCCTTGTGATACAGATCTCAGATCTTTTGTAAGCATCCATATGATGCAGATCTTTCATTCGACTATCTTGTTTAAGTCATGACTCTAAATCATTCGTCTAATGATTTTGACTTTAAACTAGTCTCATCTCTATCTTATCCATCTGATAAGATAAGGCGGTTGCTCATGTGAGAGAGCCAACCTTAATCTGTCCGACATACACACAATTCAGCTGAGATTTCAAAAATGTACACAAACATTTCTTAAGAAATTCATATGCAATGTTTGAAAAAGAACTTATTATTAATTTTGATCATTTACAGACATGGGAATTTACATTGGTACAACTCAGCTCTTACGCAATCCTTGAGATGATAAGTGTTTGTAAAACACATTTCTGGGGATCGCTTTTGTAAGCTGATCCTCTATCATCTCATGCGTAGATATGTACCTAATGTCTACCTTCTTGGTTTTATCATAGTCTTTTGCAAATCTGCAGTTCCTTTAAGATACTGCATTATGTTCTTAACCGCTTTCCAGTGTTCTTGCCCTGGGTTGGATTGGTAACTACTTACCATTCCAACGGCAAATCAGATGTCTGGTCTTGTATGCATCATAGCGTACATAAGACTAACAACTGTACTGGAATATGGAACTTTTTCCATAATTTCCCTTTCCTTTTGGTTCTTTGGACATGATTTCAGATATAAATTATCGCATCTGCTTATAGGAGTATCAATTTGACTTGTAGTCCTACATATTAAACCGTTCTAGAACCTTATTTATATAAGTCTCTTGTGAAAGAGAAAGAAGTTTCTTCGAACGATTCCTTGAAATCTTAATTCCAAGGATATATGTGACTTCCCCATGTCTTTCATCTCAAAACTGATGAAAGTCAAACCTTGATATCCATCACAAAGCCCTTGTCATTTCTGGTTATTAAAATGTCATCTACATATAGAGACATAATAACATGCTTGCTTTTAATCCTCTTGATATATATGCAGTTATCTTCATCAATCATGGAAAATCCATTTGATAAGACAACTTCTTGAAATCGTATATACCATTGACTCGAGGATTATTTAAGACCATATATGGACTTACGAAGTTTACAAACCTTATGTTCGTTTCCTTCTATTTACAAACCCTGTTGGTTGTTCCATATAGATCTCCTCGTCCAATTCTCCATTGAGGAAGGCAGTCTTTACATCCATCTGATGTAATTCGAGGTTTAAGCAAGCTACCATTGCCAGAATCAGGCGAATCGAGGTAAAACGCACAACAGGTGAGAAGGTCTCTTCGTAGTCTATCCCTTCATGTTGCGTAAAACCTTTCGCGACAAGGCGAGCTTTATATCTATTTATAGAGCCATCAGCCTTATGCTTGATCTTGAGAACCCATTTGTTCCCAATTGCTCTATGTCCTCTGGATAAGTTAACTAAGTCCCAGACTTGGTTAACTTTCATGGATTTCAATTCCTCCTTCATCGCTTCCATCCATTTGTCTTTTGCAGGGCATGATACGGCCTGTTTGAAAGTAGCAGGCTCGTCATCATCTTGTAGTAAAGTCATAAAGGTTTGCGAAAATTCATCCTCAAATCTTAGAGGAGCCAACCTTGTACGACTACTACGTCGTATTTGAGATTCTTCAAGTCCTTGTTGACTCGAATTTAGATCAATTCTAATATCACTCCCACTTGGAATGTCGTTAGAATTGCTCCCACTTGGATCATTATTCCCGTATGGAATAGGATAATCGTCATTCGTATAATCCATTGGTGAAGTTTGAAACGTATTTTTCGTTTTCACCAAGAATTCTCCCACTCGAATGAGGTAATCCTTCTTGATCATAAATCTCAAATAGAGATAAGTCCTGACTTATCTCACCCGGTCTTGGAAACTCGTTTTCCAAGAAAGTGACATCCCTCGACTCAAACTCAATTAGCCCACCATTGTCTTCCTGACTAACAAAAAAACATAACCTTTGGAGTTTTCTGCGTATCGTTTAAAGATACATTTCCTTCCCCTTGGCCCAAGTTTGCCATATTTATGGGAGGAAATATGTGCGTAGAATGCACAACCCCAAGGTTTCAAAATGTTTAAGTCAGGAGACCTTTGGTTCATCAACTCATAAGGAGTGGAGCTAACTGATTTCGAGGGTACGCCGTTTAAAATGAAAACGGCCGTCAATAATGCATCACCCCAAAAGGTGATTGGCAAGTTAGCTTGTGCCATCATTGAACGGACCATTTCCATTAAAGTCCTATTTATCCTTTCTGCAACACCGTTTTGTTGAGGAGTATAAGGCATAGTTACCTGATGTACTATGCCTTTTTCATCACAAAGTTCCTTAAAACTTATTGATTGATATTCACCGCCCCTATCGGTTCACAAAACCTTAATCTTGCGATCTAATTGATTCTCCACTAAACTCATATAGTTTTTAAAGCAAGCCAAAGCTTCACTTTTGTGGGATATCAAATAGATATGTCTGAATCGGGTGAAATCATCAATAAAAGTGATGAAATAGGACTTTCCGCGTCTTGTCTTGACATTCATCGGACCACATATGTCCGAATGGATAAGCTGTAATGGAACCTCGGCCCTTGTGCCGGTTTCAAACGGCTTGCGACAAGATTTCCCCACAAGGTAATGTTCGCAGGTCGACATTTCAACCTTTGAAACATTGGATAGAAGGCCACGTTTGGCAAATCTATCCATACGCGTTGGTCCAATATGACCAAGCCTTGTGTGCCAATAAATTATATTAAACTCATTAGTCAAAGAATTTGTCACAAGGAAATTTTCATTACATGAGGAACCATACATTGTACTTATTACAATAAATCCTTTGAAATACAAACCCAGTACCAATAAAGGAATTATTACAAAATAGGTCCATATTACAATCATGAAGGAACCAACTATAACCAAGACCCATTAAATTGACCACAGTTTCAATATTCCTTTGAATATATGGAATGAAGAGAACATCATGAAGTAGGAGAGTGCGGCCGTTGTCCAAGACTAGCTTGCGAGTCCCAACGCCTTTCACTTCAACACGTGTGTTGTTTCCTACATTGATCCACTTCATTCCTTGGGGTATCCGGTGATACTCCATGAAGGACCGTCTGTCCCTTGTTATGTGGTCGGTGGCACCTGAATCAAATATCCCAAAATGGATTAGATTCCACAAGAAATATTGAACTAGAAACACATATATAACTAGTATTACAAGTTACCTCGTCACTTCCACTCGTACACGAACGAGCATAGTGACTGAGCTTGTTGCACTTGAAGCACTTGATCCTTTTCAAGTCTTTCTTCTTGTGCCATTTCTTGTGCACACCCTTATGTTTGGGTTCCTTGGTAGACTCAGGTTGCTTATTACGTTCATTAGAAGACTTCGAACGATCTTTACGTTTCTTTCCCCCGTGTGAGGAACTAGCAACCATGTGCACTTCTGCACTTGGCTTGGCAGCCGCAAGCCGCTCTTCCTCTAATTCGAGGTGCTTGGAAACATCGTTGAAGGTCTTGATGCTCTCATTATGAGTGAGATGCATCTTCATCTGATCCCACACATTTGGTAGGGAACGTATGACTGCTTGGATTTGTTGCTCATCTGTGAGCACATGACCTGCATCCTTTAACTCTGAGATTAGATTCGCCATATGTCGTAGATGTTTCCCCATGGAATGATCTGGATGTTTCTTATATGAATCAAATCTTATAGTCAAGGCTCGAAGTTTGGACACCGATGTGCCACCAAACTTCTCCTCTAGCTTGGACCATATGTCCATGGCTAGGTCATGTTCTCGGAAGATGTGCATTATGTCATCAGCCATACTACTTAATAACGTAATGCGCGCTATCTTGTTCTTCCGAGACCAAGCATCAAAAGCTTCCTTGTCTCGTCGGTGTTGGGCCGTAGTGCCCAACTCGGGTTCAATCATAACGTTCTTTAGAGTTTTGAGCACTTCTTGCTCCTCTAGAACGTATTGTATCTTGATGGACCAAAGTTTGTAATTATCGCCGTTGAGTTTTTCACCTCTGTTTAACTCAGCGACGATATTCTTTGAAGCGGAAGACATTTTACTTTTAAAATGCTGCAAAAGACACAAAACCGAAGGTTTGATCAAAACATTGCATAAAAATTCTTAAATTATAACTCCCACTTGAAATGATAATAGAATATCCCATTTGGATAGTTCTAAAAATTCAAATCCCACTTGGAATTATATTATATTTGATAAGTAACTTTCGAAAAATATTGAAGATGTTGTTCTAGAATCGAAAAGGTCTCTATGATTCCAATCACCATCTAGAACAACCATCAATATTCCCCCATCACTTATCAATCAATTGTACTCTTATAGTACTTCGCAGCGGAAAATTACTTTTGAAAAACATATCTTTCAAAATGGAATAGGTGAGAGTTTGCGTAAAGAATTTTAGCGCAACAATTGCCAAGCCACGAGACCTGTTCTACACACCCATGGGTTAGATAACCATGGCCGGATCATGGTAGGACTTGGAATTCTAAATTGCGCTATCCCGATTAAGGACGGGACATAACCTATTTGAAAACATCTTTTTCAAAAAATTTAAAAAACATTGGCTAATCTCCGTAGAGTAGAGCACAACGTCATAAGTACATTGGCTAATCTCCGTAGAGTAGAGCACAATGACATGGCTAATCTCGCATGAAGTAGAGCACTATGGCTAATCTTCAAGGAGTAGAGCCCAAGGAAAAACTTCATTAAAATGTTAGCCCCGTATGGGCTAGTCGGCACTGTGGTTAGCCCCGTATGGGCTAATCGGCACATTCGAGTTTGACCAAGGCCTTTTGTCACCCCGTATGGGTCAGTCGGCAAGTTTGCGATCGACCAAGACCTTCTGCCGGATTGGTCGACCAAAACAACCAAATTGGTCGACCAATTATTTGGTCTGCAACTTCTCCCAGCCAGGGCCTCTGCCCTGGCTGAGGCTTGGCCAAGGGCCGGCCAGGGCCTCTGCCCTGGCCGGCCAGGGGCCCTGGCTCCCTCGGCCAGGGCCTCTGCCCTGGCCGCCGGCCAGGGTCGGCCAGGCCGGCCCTGGCCTCTGCCAGGGCCGGCCAGACCGGCCCCCGGCCTCTGCCAGGGCCGGCCACTACCGGCCCCTGGCCTTGGTCGGCCACTGCCGGCCATGGCCATGGCCGGCCATGGCTTGGCCATGGCCGATCATGGCCAAGGCCATTTTTCCCTTGGCCGGCCATGGCCCTTTTGGCCATGGCCGGCCTCCCCTTGTGTGGGGTGGCCGCATACCCCCGCCGGTGGAGGTTGCCGCGGTGGTTATTGGCCGTAGCCAACCCCCTCCGCATGGGGAGGGGGGTGCATGGCCTTCATAGCCCATTTGGCCATGGTGCACATGCACTAAAATTCATCTTCCCCGATGGGAATAACCACCACCTTCTTCCTCGATGAAGCACACGTTCGTCGATGAAGCACCCGTTCGTCGAGAAAGTGGTTATTTTCTAATGGCAGTGTGCCAAAAATGAAAAATAACATACTACGTGAACGGTCGGTTCTTCCCGTCACGGAGTGTTCCTACCATATCCGTAATGATAGGAGACCCTAACGTGAAAAGAACAACCGCTGCGTTCTCTCTGTCACGAAGCGTTCCTACCATATCCGTAATGGTAGGATACCCATTCGTGAAAAAGACAACGACTCGTTCATAGTTTTGACGGGGCGGCAGTTTGACCGGGGCAAACCCGTATGGCTCTGATACCAATGTTGGATCCTGCCAAAATAGAGTTAGGATCGATAAATGAAGTTGAGACTTACGCTTGCGTATGCGGCACGGTAGTCTACGAACTTCGCCTTCGGATTCGCCACGACGGATCGAGTCTTCTCACGAACGGAGTAAGGCTACTAAATCCACAATCTAAATCTCTACTTTTAAATTAAGAACTTGGATAAAGAGAGAGGAAGGATTTCGGCAGAGCTTCGCTAGAATGAAATGCATGCAAGAATGCCATGCAAAAGTTTAAAGAAATGGCTAACCCTTGGGTCTTATTTATAGCCCCCAAGGTAGTTATTTTAGGAGTAATTGTTCCTTTGGAACAATTTAACTAAGGTGTACCATCGTACATGGCATATTATAAGCTTAAGTTGTACCATATGCATGGTACAATATAAGCTTAAGATATTACCCCTTTATTAGACATATGTCGCATGCACTTATGCACATATAATGCGACTTTCCCATCAATCTAGAGATCCTCTCCACAAGGGAACATATTCCCTTTGCACACGACTTTGTGTACGCGACGTTCGAGGTCCGTATTCCCTCATACATCCCCTACAAGGGTGTACTAACGTCTTCCATATCCAACAAAACTCGCTACCATAGACAGAAAAATCATCTATGAAGACTTCCATAATGGTTTCAATATAATTGGAAAAGATGGACGGCATGCACCTTTGAGAGGTGGCGGGGGCATTACAAAGTCTGAAGGGCATTCTACGGTAGGCATATGTGCCATAAGGACACATGAAAGTAGTCTTTTCCTGGTCATCTTCATGCAATGGAATCTGAAAGAATCCCGAATACCTATCCAAATAGCAAAAGAATTTATGTTTGGCAAGGCGCTCTAGCATTTGGTCTATAAAGGGCAATGGGTAATGATCCTTGCAGGTGGCTTTATTCAATTTCCTGTAATCAATACACATTCGCCAACCCATGATGGTGCGCGTGGATATAGGTTCTCCCTTATCATTTTTTATAACGGTCATCCCCCCTTTTTAGGCACGACATGAACAGGGCTAACCCATCTGCTGTCGGAAATAGGATAAATTATGTCGGCTTCAAGCAATTTAAGGATTTCCTTCTTAACCACCTCCTTCATTTTAGGATTTAACCGCCTTTGACGCTTTATGGAGGTGGCTTCAGTGTTCTCGAGGTGGATCCTATGCGTACAAAGTCTAGGGCTTATCCCCTTGAGGTCAGAGATGGTATAGCCAAGGACGTCCCTATGGCTCCTAAGGACATCAAGAAGTCTCTCAAGTTGGGTGTGGTTCAGGTTGGCATTAACAATCACCGGATCAGTTAATTTTTCTCCCAAGAAGGCGTACCTCAAATTAGGATGTAATTGTTTCAGTACTACCTCGGGGGGGCGCTGCACCCCCTACCTCCTCTTCCTGTGAAAAGCATGGCGTCTTCAGTCACACCTGAGTTTAGGTCTTGCTCAGGGAGTGGGCTCTCGTATGCCGGCTTAGATTCGCTTCTTGGTGAGGAGGGTGCATCAAAGTGGACACTGCACAACTCCGCTTTGACGTCGATGGGACTACCATTTTCCTCGGATCCACACCTGAAATCAAGAGATAGGTCAGTGCGTTCATAAATGTCGAAGAGAGGATCGCCAAGTGTACTTCCCTGAATCTCGGCATGCCAAATGGACTCCTCAGGAGTATAGAACTCTCCGATGCATGCTTCACTACCTTCAAAGTATAACTTGCCGTCCCTCACGTCGAATTTAAAGTTGCCCTCGATAGTTCCTTCCGGAGAGATTTGATCCATCACAAAGCTAGCAAATAGTTGCTCAAATGGGTCCTCAATGTCGATGGCCAAGGCCCCTGTGGTTTGGACCTCATCAATAAGTTCTTTCAGAAGAGTTGCGAAGGAATCATCATCTCCCGGGCTAGACTCCGTTCTCATCCTCGTGCCTCCCGTGTTACGTGCTTAAGATTCTATTGGAAAATCTGGGAGAGCACATCAATTTGAGCATCAAAAGAAATAAAAGAAAGATAGAAGGTGAGATATAACCGGGTGAGCAAAATCGAATACCGTATCCTCCCCGATAACGGCGCCAAAAACTTGGTCGCGCCCGGATATACACCCGGAAAACGACTGTAGTTTTACCGCAAGCGCACGGCATAGTGGCGAGCGGGTATCGAACTCAGGGAGGACAATTGACAATACTCTATTTTGATCACCTAGTTATTGATGGAATAAGAATGGTTTTGATAGTAGTGTCACAATCGTTCAAATATCAAATACAATTCAATATAATAAAAGCGACTATGGATAGGAAATCCCCGCTACGGGCCGTCTCTTATCATTGTGGATCATGAATTTCAGTGTTGCAAGGCTTGAATGTAAGTGAACTAGTAGCAACTTATTATAGAACCAAGCTCATGCTCTCGTGCTATTGCCGGTCTATAGCAACCTAGATTAGGGCCCACTCTCATACAAACCCTAACCTAAGCCACTAGTGTGAAGATCGACATCATCGTCCAATCGCATCTCGAGCCCACTCTCGTGTAAACCCGAGCTACGATCTAGGTTATGATAGTTCGTATTCGTCTAATCTCTTGCAAACGAATATTTGTATCGATTTATAATAAAAATCCTAGCTTTGGTCCAATCTCTTGCAAACCAAATCTAGAGAATCTCAATTATAAACCTAAGTCGAATATCTAGGCCTTCCTATCAATTGGGATCCAATCTCTTGCAAATCCCAATCGATAGAAATTCCTAGCTACTCACAATCAATCAATCAAAACATAACTTTTTATCAATCATAGCAACAATTCAATTCATTCATCACAATTCAAAGATCATGTCCATAGGGTTCATCCCCATGCCCTAGAACGACGAAACTACTCACAAATCATCATGGACATGTCAGAAATAACAAATAAGATCATAGCACAATTCATTGTAGAGAAAGAACAATTCATAAAAATAAGAGTTTTAGCAAGAAAGAACAAACCAAATTGCGCGTCTATGATCTCCAGCTGAGATTTACAATATGAATAGCCGTCAAAAATAATTCAAGTCTCTTCTAAAACTAGGGATAAAACTAGGTTTAAATACAAGTCAAATTCATCCAGAAATTCCTGACAGAATTGCCCCTGCACAGCCCAGAAAACCCAATTTGCGTAGCAATCGGATTGCGCTACTCGGCCGAGTGAATCATGTCACTCGGCCGAGTGACAAACCCAATAAAATTCAGAAAGTCTGGGGGTTTCGGGGGTCTGTCACCCTATTCCACTCGGGCGAGTGGTCTTCTTTACTCGGCCGAGTGAGCAATCATGCTCGACCGAGTGGGCTTCTTCAAATTTCCAGTTAGTTGGCCGCTTCTCGGAAGAAAATCCTTGTACCACTCGGGCGAGTGGTCTTCTTCATTCGGCCGAGTGTACTTTCTTGCTCGGCCGAGTAAACTTCGAAAATTAGCAGTATGTATCCGTTTCACTCGGGCGAGTGCAGTCCTTCACTCGGCTAAGTGAACTATCTGTTCGGCCGAGTGAGCTGCTTCTGGGCTCTTTTCTTCTCCTCCTCGCCTCCTCGTCGATATTATCGAATTTCTTCCTCTTCCACTCATCCTCTAGCGCTGCTAACTCCTCAAATAAGCTGTGGGCAATGCTCCAGTGTGCGTGAAAATCCCTTGATCTCATTTTCACTCCAGATCGCTCCATATCTCCTGAAATACGACAAAAACAAGAAATAGTGAAAAGTAACGTGATATCGTTGAATAATCGTGGAAAATGTAATATGGGCGATCGAAATGTCATGAAAACATGCAGAAAAGGTGTAAAATAAGGAGCGATCAGTGCACAAGTATGACAAAAGTAAATACGTATAAGTAGACTAGAGTGAAAAGTAAAGTACTGAGCAACAACTGTACACAACTGAAAAGTAAAGGCAAACTGAACTGAAAGGAGAGAACCACTGTACGGTGGTAGTGCATGTGTAAAACAAGCTAGGCAAGTGAAACATACTACTGATGTAGCTAAAAGTACGACAAGTAAAGTACTGTGACTGCACAAGTGTGGTAAGTAACGTGCATAGAACGTGTAAAGTAAAGGTGACTGTAATGTGTAGAGTAAAAGTGACTGTGCAAAAGTAACTACACTACGTGACTCAAGTCGGAGAGTACAATATGTGACCATCGAGTTCATCTCTTGCCCGGGTGCGGTTACCCAGACGAATGCCGAAACCCAGGCAGTAGTACAGGTATTTTGTCGAAACTCAGGCAGCAGGACAGGATGCCGAAACTCAGGCGACAGGACATGAAGATGGAACTCCAGTCACTCCTGTACTCTCTCAAACTATGATTCACCCCAATACCCCGGTGATGTGTCAAGTGCAAGTTCGTTACAGGATGTTCCACAGGATATTCCACTGTTGCTAGTCGAACCAAGACAACTGGTTGACTTTCTTATTGAAAACCAGAAAGTAGGAAAGAGGATAAAGACAAGTCCAACACAAAAGATGTTACTTCCGTGCTTCGAGCATGTGATAATGTGGTTTAGCACACAATTTACCCAAGTTGATGGTTGTGTGTTACAACCACCAAAGTTGAAAGTTGGTAAAGTAATCTTTGGTTGATTACTTTCATATTAGGTCTCTAGTTCGGTACAAGTCAATAGCCGTTCGGAGGCTATAAGTGATGTTCTGCAAGTTCATACGAGTACATTTAACTAGTTTTATAAGTTTAGAATCTGTCGTGACTTACGGAAATCGAGGCCGTCGTAGCAGGCCGGGAATGGATCTAAGGCTTCCTCTGAAGTTGGTGCACAAGAGTTTGTACCTGCAACACAAAAATATTTAGTTAGAGATCACGACTTTTCTATCTAAATATAGATCGTTTTGATTTTTAAAACCAGTTGAAACGGTGTCGAAAAACATTCAAAATTTTTATATAAGCCGAAAATAAATATTATAATTTTATAGAAAAATAAAAATATTTTCAGAAGCTCCTGCTATTTTATATAATTTTTAGAAGCTTGAAAATCATTTTAAAAACTCAAATTTCTTAAGTAACGTAAAACTTCCATGATTTCTTTCGGGTGCAATACTAGTCAAAAATACTCGAATGAGCAGTCAAAACGACCGTCTCGAAGAGTACAATAACATATATTTTTCCCACATATCAGTGTACGTGAAAATAAAGAGTTACAGACTTTTAATTGAAAAAGACGTATTTAAATTTTAGGCTTAAAAATTAATTCTGGAAAAACTAAGCGTCTGATTGAGATGAGACTAGCACCATTGGGTCCAGAATATTATTTCTGATTTTCTGGAGGTAGTGTTGCATTTTTCTGGCTTCTATATTATTTATTATCAATTTTAAACTAGTAAACCCATATTATTTAATTACTAAAATACGCAAATACGCGCATTTATACTAAATACGTTTAGTGAAAACGTATTAAAGTTACGTTTTAAAAACTTACGCCTCTTAAAACACTTCGATGCAGCGGGGGGGTTCTCGCGTGCTCGGCGGCAGGGATCCGGGGCGACGGACGGCGGGTGGGTCGGGGGTTCTCCGGGCGGCAGTCGGGAGACGACGGGAAGGCGGAGGCACGTGTGGGAAGAGGGAGCAGCAGCGTCGGGGCTCGAAGGGCGTCTGGGCATTCGGGGTGCACCGCGTCGGAGATCGGAGTGAGGGTCGCTGAGGGAGAGGGGCGGTGCATGGTGACGTAGGCAGCGACGTCGTGAGCGGACTCGGAGGGGGTCAGAGGGGGCACTGCAGTCGTGGTGGAGCTCTGTCGAGGCTGAGTCGATGTGGTGGTAGTGGTGGGCTTCTTCGGTGACTGCAGCGGAGCTGGGGCGGAGCGAGCTTGTGGACGGTCGAAGGAAGCGGCAGGAACCTCGGGTGGCCGACAGTCGGAGCTTCGAGCGTCGAGAGGCTGTCACGATGTGGCGCTTGAGTGTAGGAGCTCCGAGCTGGGTGGAGACCTTCGTAGAGGGAGGGGGAGCAGGGGTCTTCGGGGCTGAGGCGGAGCAGTCAGAGGCACGGGTCGAGCGGCGGGAGACAGTCGGAGCGGCGGGGGGTTGGTTTCTGTTGACGGCACGGTGGCGAGGGGTGGATGCGGGGAGAGGGATGGTGCGGGGCAGTGGGGAGCACTGATGGGCAGAGGGGGCCAGGTGGCGGCGACTCTGGGTACGACATGTATGAAGGGGTGTTTGGGCTTCTTCGAGCGACGAAGTGCACGTCGGAAGGGTGTTCACCATGGAGTGTACGGGGGCAAAGCTTGGCGAGCATGGGTTGCTTTGAGTGACGGAGGAGGAGCTTGGGGATGTCGCCTCGGCAGTGGTGTTTCAACGTCGATGGCGTGAGCGAGGGAAGGTCGACTGGCGGTCGATGGTGACCCGTTGGAGGAGCTTCGAAGGAAAACGAAGGTAGAGGGTAGAGATCGAGAGAGAGAGAGAGAGAGAGAGAGAGAGAGAGAGAGAGAGAAGAGTTAGAGAGACAGTGAGAGCGTGTGAGAGAGAGATAGAGAGAGGGTTGGGAACGAGAGATGAGAGTGAAACGGGGTGGGGTTTTTGAACGGGAAGAGATGAGTTAGAGTGAGGCTGTGCGTGAGCTGAGTTTGTGAGGAAATAGAGGGTTAGGGGTTTATAAATAGGGTTATTAAATCAATTAGATTATTGAATAAATAGTTAACCTCATTAATGAGGTTGGTGTTAGGTGTTGAAAATGGAGAAGAACATGAAAATTGTTTTCACGTTGGCTGCCTTTGAAGATCGGGTTGATTAGGTTATCGGGGGTAGGAGAGGTTAAGGTAATTTACTGATTATGTTATAGTAATTAGCTAAGGTGATAGTAAAATTTGTAACAAAATTACGATTTTGCCCCTACTAGTAAACATGTCCGAAAAATTACAAAAACATATCCACGGGATCGTATCGTCGTGAGGATCGCGAATACGAGATCCATTTTAGGGTTTGAGCTACAAAGATACTAGTTTTAGGCCAAAACGTTAAGGAAGCAGGTTTACTGATTCTCTATCAGTTTGACTTCAGAATATTACGAAATGAATGTGGAAAGCCATAAATGATCATAGTATGCTACTGTAGAAGTTTGAAAATGTTTTGAAAATATTTGTATTGAAAATTAATTCATTGAGTCAAAATGGTAATATTTGAAAATGAATTGTTATCAGAATTGTTTTGAGTATATGATGAAATCTAAACTTACTGAAGTACACTTTAATTAGTTTAATGCTTCAAAATATTTTTATAAGAAATTTTTGAAAACATTTTTGTTATAAAACTCCTGACTAACCATTATAAAGAAAATTTTTACAATGTTGAAATTACGTAATTGCGTAAATTGAAGTGTTGAAAAATACTGGTCGTTACAATTAGCACACTAACATAATGTATTGATCATCATCAAAACAACGTTAGTCTTGAACCCTAGAACTAACATCATGCCCCGCTCTCCCAAGTACGGGAGGTGTAGCTGACGAGGCCGCTGTAATATTCAAACTCAGGCTTCAAGCCCTCTTATTTAAATACTACTATGCATTTTTTTGTGGTTAAATTAAATAATTAAGCAGGCCCTTGCAACAACACTGGAATAGTACAAGACAGAAAGTAAAATACTCCAACAAAATATAAAAATTCGCAGTACTGAAAGGAAAAACAACAACACAGAACATAACATTATATTATACAAATTTTACATCCATACATCTGATGTACAAAGAGGGGGTACAAAAGTGAGGTATAATAAAGAGAAGAAACCCCCAACCCAAAAGTACAAAAAAAGGTCCACACCTGCTACAACACACCCACTAGTCTAACCCCGGGAAGTCCCACTGGACAAAGTCGCCCGTAGGGTCTACCTCCGAAGTACTAGCACCGGTCTCTGACTCCAGAACCTGCACGGTCTGCTCGAGTCTCGCGCCTAAAACCACAGGGTGGGACACGTCAACGCGTAACCTAGTAGAAACTCCTAACACTCTAGTAGGACCTAGTATTAGAACTGGTCTTCCTAACTAGCCAACTAACTATAGGTGTCACATTAATCACATGATTTATGCAGAAATTAAAGAACAGAACATAAGTGCTGAAAGTAAAGAAAGCAGAACTGAAGTACAATTACTGATTAAATTAATTAAAAATTACCTATTGTTTATGATTTGAAAACCCGGGTAAACCGTAGGACGCTAAGGAGCCGAACATAAACCCAGGGTGGGTGAAAAGTGGTACCGCAACTAGCGATACGAGCACTGGAGGGGCCTCTTGTAACTCCCCCTACCTGAACAGAGCAAGGTATGGGAGTGAGACAAATCTCGATTTTTAGTGGAAACCGGAGAAAACCATCAGTTACCAGTCATGGTGCGACACGAGCACACCACCGGCCTCTCTAACCATCTCAAACTCCCCCTTTCGAGAGTGACACGTCGGGTGAGAATAATAATACTGTCTGCTCCTTAACACCTAAAATTTACACGTATTTCCCCCAAACCCACATCTGAAGTCTCACCCATTTTAGAATGGATCGAGCACTCCGGATGTCAATCTCTCTGCCTCACTCTTGGTTTTAGAACAAATTATCATTGTTTCGTCTATAATTTATTAGCGGTCTTGACTACCGCTTTCACTACATCTTTACACATATTTCTCATCATCATCACACGGAGCATAACATATGGATAACTTGATAACTGAAATTAATAGAACTTAAAATAACTCACATAGCATAATAGTGATATGATACTTGAATCAGTCTAAACTGTTACAGCAAAAAGAACATCACTTTTAAGCTGTCTACAATCAGAAATAGCCTCTGGTCCCTTCATGAAAGTTGTAGAAATTTTCTTCTGATTTTTGTAGTATCCTAGATTGTAATTTTTGTATTTTTCTACTATTTTTAATGGATTTTCTAAGTTACTGTCATGTGCTAAGAAAATTTCCAGCACAGGAACTGCTACTGCAGAAAGATTGACACTTTTAACATATCTACAGTCAGAATCAGTCTCTGATCCCTTCATGAAGGTTGTAGGAAATTTTCTACTGATTTCTGTAGTGTCCTAGATGGTATTTTTTTATTTTTCTACTATTTTCTACGATTTTTCTAAGTCTCTGTCATGTGATAAGAAAAATTCCAGCACCTTATTTTCTAACCAAATCGAGTTTTCAACATAGTTAATAAGTCACTATTAACATGACTATACTAACATGACAAATAAGGCTACAACATTTACAAATTACTAACATGCTTCCAACTTTACAAAGTGAATATTTTTGCAATAAAAAAAGAACATGTCATACAAGTATGGCTATATAGCATGCTACTAATTATTCAATATGACATACTAACAAATCCTACTACCATACTAACATATGACCTTAATAAAGTATTTCCTAATGAACATGCTACCATTCTTCATGAAAAACAAACGTATTCCTAACCAAACATATAATAAACATTTTACGTATGATTTTAACACTAAACAAAATAACCAATCCTAAAATTGAATCCTACTAAGAAGGCTTAAGAATTTCTACCTTAAAAGTCCTTCTTAGTTAATCCTTGGCCCTTCTTAGTCCTTGAAGAATTGAGCCTCCTAGCCTCCTTCTTCAAGCTCCCAATTGGCCTTAAATGTTTGATTTTGGATAGTTTTGGGGTGAATTTGGAGTTAGAATGGTGAGGGGAAAGCATATGGTTCTTAATGGTGGAGTGGGGGAGCTTGGGGTGGTGTGAGATGGTGCAAAAGGTGGTGCAAATGGAGGAAATGTGGAGATCAAATTTTTGGCCTGGTTGTGTGGGGGAGAGAGTGAGAGAGAATGAGAGATTTTGGTTTTCTTTTCTTTTCTCTTTTTGTTTTTCTTTCCTTGATTTTTGCTTCCCTTAAAATCCTCTCGAATCTTTTTCAACTTCCCATCTCCAGACTGAGCTGCCTTAATCCTTTCAACAAAATCAGATTGAACTTGCAAATTCATCATCACTACTTATGTACCAGGCAAGACAACTTCAATCTCCATCTGCCGAATATTACCCCAAAGTTCTCTATATGCCGTCAACAAGATCACTGCTGGTATGCGACTAAGAGCATCAGGTACTATGTTGACCTTCCCAGGGTGATATTGGAAGTCAACATCATAATCAGCCATCAACTCGAGCCATCTGCACTGCCTTATATTCAGCTCTTTCTGAGTGAACTCATACTTCAAACTCTTGTGATCTATGTATATCTTTACACGTTCACCCAGAAGAAAATGCCTCCATAACTTCAATGCAAAAACACTGCTGCTAGCTCCAAGTCATTCATAGGATAGTTCCTCTCATGTGTCTTCAACAATCTAGAAGCATAGGCTACTACCCAACCATGCTGATGGAGAACACATCCTAATCCTATGCCTGACGCGTCACAGAAAATTTCATATCCACCAGAACGGTCTGGAATCGTCAGGACAGGTGCAGTGATCAATCTATGCTTCAGTTCATTAAATGCTCGCTGACATTCATCTGACCAATTTTAAGCAACATTCTTCTTGGTTAGATGAGTCATCGGTGCGGCAATCTTAGAGAAATTCTTGATGAACTTCCTGTAGTACCCAGCTAATCCCAAGAAACTTCTGATCTCTGTGACTGACTTAGGAACTGGCCACTTCTCCACTGCAACAATCTCCTCTGGATCTACAGCTATCCCATCTCCAGATACAACATGTCCCAGAAAAGCAACTTTGGACAGCCAGAACTGACACTTGCTATTCTTAGCATATAACTGGCGCTGCCTTAGAGTTTCCAGAACTTTCCTCAGATGCTCAGCATGATCGTCCTCTGACCTCGAGTACACCAAAATATCATCAATGAAGACGACCACAAACTTATCAAAGTACTCATAGAAGACTTGGTTCATCAATATCATGAATGTGGCGGGTGCATTAGTAACGCCAAATGCATCACTAAAAACTCATAATGACTATAACGGGTTCGAAATGCAGTCTTCGGTATATCTGATCCCCTGACTTTCACCTGGTGATACCCACTTCACAAATCCAACTTTGAATATACTCATGATCCACCCAGTTGATCGAAAATGTCATTAATCCAAGGAAGAGGATACTTGTTCTTCACAGTAACCTTATTCAACTCCCGGTAGTCGATGCACCTCTTTCGAGATCCATCCTTCTTGTTCACCAAAAGCACTGGTGCACCCCATGGTGAAACACTTGGCTGAATAAGGCCACGCTCTGACAAATCCTTCAACTGACTACGAAGCTCTGCTAACTCTGGAGGAGCCATACGGTATGGTGCCTTCGCCATCGGTTGGGTGCCTGGAATCAGATCGATGGTGAACTCCAAAGATCTATACGGAGGAAGTCCATAAATATTGTCTGGGAAGACATTAGGAAAATCCCGAACTACCCTCGGCAATACAGGTTCAGCTTCCATCTACATCATCACTTCTACTGGGTTGGCCTTAAACTTCAAAGGTTCAAGGAAACTACTACCGCTAAAGAATTTAAATTCTGGATGATCAGGAATCTGAAATACTATCTTCCTGAGTCTACAATCAATAGTGGCATAGAACATCCCTAGCCAATCCATTCCAAACACTGCTTCGAAATGAGGTATCTCCATCACTAAGAAATCTGCATACAGTCTACGTCCACAAATCTCTACAGGACACTGTCGGTATCCTGAAGAACGGCGGATCACACCACTCCATGTATGGATATTCCAACTACAAGCAGCGGAATCTAATACTAAAGAATTCCTAATCACAAACTGTTGGGATAGGAAGCAGTGGGATGCTCCTGAATCAAAAAGTGACAAGGCAGGAAAGGAAGCAACCCTAATAACACCTAAGAGAATAAACTTAACTAACATAAGAGTCTAATCATCCTACTCACAGCAACATACATAACATACTATAATGGAAATAAGAAAGCATTCATCACTGAAAATAAATAGGTACCAGTGATAACTCGACCGGTGTCCTCTGCCTCAACAGCTGACATGGTGAAAGCCTGGTGCCTCGGCGCCGCTCTCTTGGGGGTATGCTGCTACTGATGAGGTCTAGGTGGTCCTCTCGAAGTCACTGTACCAGGTGGTGGGGGTGGGGGTGGGGGTGGAAGCCTCTGTGGAGCCGGTGGAAGGGTCCTCTGCTGCATTGACCGGACTGCCACTGGTGCCATTAGGCCTGAAGTCTGCCCCTACTGAGGACACTGCCTACTGAGGTGTCCCGACTGAACACAAGTAAAACACCGCCCTACCATAAACTTGCAATCCCTCTGCTCATGCTTAGACTTCCCACAAAATCTACAGGACACTCGTCGCTGTGGTGCTAGTGGGGCTCCATGCCTCCGAAACTGAGTGGTCTGAATAGGCCTCGGGAAACTCCTATGCTGACCCACAGGTCACCTCTCGGCTATTGCTGGTCCTCTATCCACACTCTTCAAATGTGTCTCATGCATCCTGGCCGCCTCTAGCACTGTACTATATATATGTAGCACCGTGGTCGACATCGCTGCTCTGAACTCAGGATCCAACCCCATCCTGAATAGTCTAGCTCTAGTGGTCTCTGACTGTACCAACTACGGAGCAAACTTGCTCAGTAGTGAGAACTCTGCATCATAAGCATCCACGCTCCGTCGTCCCTGTGTCAGGTGCTCAAACCTCAAGCACAGCTTATCCTTCTTCGTCTCTGGAAGGAACCGAGCCTCAAAGATCTCTCTGAATTTCTCCCACGAGATCGGCATGGTCTGGGCGGTCGGCCTACTATGGGCACCTGTAGGGATTAGTGTGTGAGACCGCGATCCATAGTCTTCCAACCAGTAGCGAGCCAGATGCTTCCCGCCTTTTGACCTGACGAAAGAGGGAATCAAGCCAGACAGGTTCCTCCCGGGGCCCCCGGAGGGGTAATTGACGGTTCGGTATTATAAGATCAATGGCCTTCTATCAATCGAGAAAAGAACCGACCGCATTCAAGAAAGGATCACTCAAGGAAGGTGCTTCTGGGCACATTGATCCGAAGCTCGAGTAGTTCCTGGGCATCCCACCAATCTCGTGCCTGATGTGTCAGCTGCCTCTTCGCGACATCCACCCACTTATCTTTCGAATATCCCACAGCCTACAGGTCATCCTCAGAATGCCTAATCCACTCCTCCACCTCCAGAGGACTCTCCTTACCCAAAAATAACTTCAGGTGCAAAGCTCTGAACTGTCCATAGGCTTCGGTGGCACACCACTAGCCACACTGTCCTCCATCTGCTGCATACGCTCCAGGATCCCTATCATAATCTTCCCCATCAGGGAAGCCTCAGATGATGCATCATCAGAAGCAGGGGTCTTGTTCTCAGATGATCCATTCCCCGGATCTATTCTGTAAGAATGAGCAGGGAAAACAATGTTCAGTACCAAAATTGCGTATTATAATGTTGGAGCTTTACTTGTACTATTCTTACGTGTATCGCAGTGTGAGCTGACCTGCAAGGGCCACCACAAAAACCTGTCATGCCTGCTCTCCCAAGTACGGGAGGGGTAGCTGACGAGGCCGCCATAGTATTCAGACTCAGACTTCGAGCCCTCTTATCTAAATACTACTAGGCATTTTTTATGGTTAAATTAAATAATTAAGCAGGCCACTACAACAACACTGGAATAGGACAAGACAGAAAGTAAAATACTCCAACAGAATATAAAAATACGCAGTACTAAAAGGAAAAACAACAACACAGAACATTACATTATATTATACAAAGTTCACATCCATACATTTTCTGTACAAAGAGGGGATACAAAAGTGGGGTACAACAATAAGAAGAAACCCCCAACCCAAAAGTACAAAAAAGGTCCACACCCAGTACAACACACCCACTAGTCTAACCCTGGGAAGTCCCACTAGACAAAGTCGCCCGTAGGCTCTACCTCCGAAGTACTAGCACAGGTCTCCGACTCTGGAACCTGCACGATCTGCTCGAGTCTCGCGCATGGAACCACAGGGTGGGACATGTCAACGCGTGACGCAGTAGAAACTCCTAACACTCTAATAGGACCCAGTTTTAGAACGGGTCTTCCTAACTAGCCAACTAACTACAGGTGTCACATTAATCACAGGATTTATGTAGAAATTAAAGAACAAAACATAAGTGCTGAAAGTAAATAAAAGAAAGCAGAACTGAAGTACAATTACTGATTAAATTAATTAAAAATTACATATTGTTTCTGATTTGGAAACCCGAGTAAAACGTAGGACGCTAAGGAGCCGGAATTCACCCAGGGTGGGTGAAAAGTGGTACCGCAACCAGCGACACGAGCACTGGAGGGGCCTCTCGTAACTCCCCCTACCCGAACAGAGCAATGTATGGGAGTGAGATAAATCTCGGTTTTTCAGTCGAAAACGTAGAAAACCATCAGTTACCAGTCATGGTGCGACACGAGCACACCACCGGCCTCTCTAACCGTTTCAAACTCTCTCTTTCGGGAGTGACACGTCGGGTGAGAATAATAATATTGTCCCCTCCTTAACACCTAAAATTTACCCGTATTTCCTCCAAACCCACATCTGAAGTCTCACCCATTTTAGAATGGATCGAGCACTACGGATGTCAATCTCCCTGCCTCACTCTCGGTTTTAGAACAAATTATCATTGTTTCATCTATAATTCATTAGCGGTCTCGACTACCGCTTTCACTTCATTTTTACACATATTTCTCATCATCATCATCACACAGAGCATAATATATGGATAACTTGATAACTGAAATTAACAGCACTTAAAATAACATCGCATGGCATAATAGTGATATGATACTTGAATCTGTCTAAACTGTTACAGCAGAAAGAACATCACTTTTAAGCTGTCTACAATCAGAATTAGCCTATGGTCCCTTCACGAAAGTTGTAGAAAATTTTCTTCTGATTTTCGTAGTATCCTAGATTGTAATTTTTGGATTAGTCTACTATTCTTTATGGATTTTCTAAGTTACTGTCTTGTGCTAAGAAAATTTCCAGCACATGAACTGCTACTACAGAAAGATTGACACTTTTAACCTATCTACAGTCAGAATCAGTCTCTGGTCCCATCATGAAAGTTGTAGGAACTTTTCTTCTGATTTTCGTAGTGTCCTAGATTGTAATTTTTTGAATTTTCTACTATTTTCTATGATATTTCTAAGTCTCAGTCATGTGTAAAGAAAAATTCCACCACCTTATTTTCTAACCAAATCGAGTCTCCAACATAGTTAATAAGTCACTAGTAACATGACTATACTAACATGACAAATTAGGCTACAACATTTACAAATTACTAACATGCTTCCAACTTTACAAAGTGAATATTTTTGCAATAAAAAAAGAACATGTCATACAAGTATGGCTATATAGCATGCTACTAATTATTCAATATGACATACTAACAAATCCTACTACCATACAACATATGACCTTAATAAAGTATTTCCTAATGAACATGCTACCATTCTTCATGAAAAACAAACTTATTCCTAACCAAACATATAATGAACATTTTACACATGATTTTTGCACTAAACAAAAAAACCAATCCTAAAATTGAATCCTACTAAGAAGGTTTAAGAATTTCTACCTTAAAAGTCCTTCTTAGTTAATCATTGGCCCTTCTTAGTCCTTGAAGAATTGAGCCTCCTAGCATCCTTCTTCAAGCTCCCAATTGGCATATAATGTTGGATTTTAGAGAGTTTTGGGGTGAATTTGGAGTTAGAATTATGAGGGGAATGCATATGGTTCTTGGTGGTGGAGTGGGAGGAGCTTAGGGTGGTGTGAGGTGGTGCAAGAGGTGGTGTAAATGGAGGAAATGGGGAGATGAAATTTTTGGCCTGGTGGTGTGGGGGAGAGAGTGAGAGAGAATGAGAGATTTTGTTTTTTTTCTTTTCTCCTTTTGTTTTTCTTCCCTTATTTTTGTTTCCCTTAAAATCCTCTCCTCCACACATTAGTCAACTTAATTTCCATATGTTAAGGCCATCATCATGCAAGAAGACACACATGCCATGATGTGTCATGGCTACAAAATCTTAGTAATTTTATTTTGGGAAATATAGAAATACATGATGAAATACACCATACCTCTTAAATACATGGTATTTCATCCCAATACTCATATTTACTAATACCAAATGATGAGTTAAAATCTTTTTAAAAATAATTCCTTCACCAACATAATTAAAGAAAAATACGAGGATACTCCCAAAAATTATACGTACGCATCTATGCCAAAATACGTACCAATACGCGTACATAAAAATTAGGGTCATTACATCATATCCCCCTTAAAATAAATTCCTTCCTCGGAATTTCAAAACAAGGGAGAAAACTTTCTATACAACACATCATCTAACAACAACACAATTACATCAAACAAACATGTGAGGATACTTCTCTCTCATCTCATCCTAGAGTTCCCAGGTAGACTCTCCTGGTGACTCTCGGTGTCACATAACCCTCACCAGATTGATTGAATTCTTCCTCAGCACCTTCTGCCTTCGGTCTAGAATAGCCACAGGCTGCTAATCATATGTCAAGGTTGGTCGCACTTCAATCTCTGAGAAGTCGACGACATGATCAGGATTCCAACACATCTTTTGAGTTGTGATATGTGAAACACATTATGCACTCCTTTAAGAGACGCTGGTAAGGCAATCCTATAAGCCACCTCTCCAACACGAGCTAGGACTTCGAAAGGTCCAATATATCTTGGGCTCAGCTTTTCTCGTCTTCCAAAACGGATTAGCCCTCGTGTTGGTGAAATCTTCAAAAATACTAGCTCGCCTGGCTGAAACTCTAAGTGTCGCCTCTTCGCATCTGCCTGGTGCTTGTAACGATCTTGGGCTATGCGAAGATTATCTTTGACGACCCCCACAACTTCCATGGTTTCAGCGATCATATCTGGGCCCAACAATCCCGATCTCCAACATCATCCCAACTAAGAGGAGATCGGCACTTCCTCCCATATAGAGCTGCAAATGGCGCCATGCCTATACTGGCTAGAAAACTATTATTGTAAGCGAACCCTACCAAATGTAGATGTTCATCCCAAGAACCCTTAAAATCCAGCATGCATGCACTCAACATATCTTCTAGGATCTGAATTGTTCTCTCCGACTGACCATCCGTCTGTGGATGGTATGCATTGCTGAAACTCAGTTGAGTTCCTAAGCTAGCCTGCAGATTCTCCAAAAGTGAGATGTGAATCTAGTGTCACGGTTGGAGAGTATGCATACAGGCACTCCGTGAAGCCACACGATTCCCTGCATACACGACTTAATCAGGACCTAGACCAACAACAAAACAGACAGAGATATAAAACAGGGAATCTCGCCTCCATATATCTCTTAGCAAGATGGTCTGTCGACTGGCCCACTCGAAAAGGTATGAAGTGAGCTGATTTGGTCAACCGGTCAACGATTACCCAAATAGCATCATTTCCTTGAGGAGTGCGAGGTAAGCCGGTCACGAAATCCATCGTCACATGCTGCCACTTCCATTCTGGAATCGGAAGATGCTGCAATAGTCCTGTCGTTCTCTAGTGCTCGGCTTTGACTTACTGACATGTTAAACATGAAGCTACACTCTTAGCCACACTGCGCTTCATGCTGTGCCACCAAAAATGTTGTCGCAGATCACGATACATTTTGGTGCATCCAGGATGGATAGAATAAGGTGAGCTATGACCTTCTCTCAACAGTTCTTCCCGAACGTCACCTGATGGCCCACAAATTCTGCTTCCAAAATGCAGAGACCCATCTTCATGCATACAGAAATCATTGCAAAGCCCGGCTTTGTCTGCTCTCGAATCTTTTTCAACTTCCCATCTCTAGACTGAGCTGCCTTAATCCTTTCAACCAAATCAGATGGAACTTGCAAATTCATCATCACTACTGATGTATCAGGTAAGACAACTTCAATCTCCATCTGTCGAATATCACCCCAAAGTTCTCTCTGTACCGTCAACATCATCATTGCTGGTATGCGACTAAGAGCATCAGGTACTACGTTGACCTTCCCAAGGTGATATTGGAAGTCAACATCATAATCAGCCATCAACTCGAGCCATCTGTGCTACCTAATATTCAGCTCTTTCTGAGTGAACACATACTTCAAACTCTTGTGATCTGTGTATATCTTTACACGTTCACCCAGAAGAAAATTCCTCCATAACTTCAATGCAAAAACACTGCTGCTAGCTCCAAGTCATGCGTAGGATAGTTCCTCAACAATCTAGAAGCATAGGCTACTACCCTACCATGCTGATGGAGAACACATCATAATCCTCTGCTTGACGCGTCACAGAAAATCTCATATCCACCAGAACGGTTTGGAATCGTCGGGACAGGTACAGTGATCAATCTATGCTTCGGTTCATCAAATGCTCGTTGACATTCCTCTGACCAATTGTAAGAAACATTCTTCTCGGTTAGATGAGTCATCGGTGCGGCAATCTTAGAGAAATCCTTGATGAACTTTCTGTAGTATCCAGCAAATTCCAAGAAACTTCTGATCTCTGTGACTGACTTAGGAACTGGTCACTTCTCTACTACAGCAACCTTCTCTAGATCTACAGCTATCACATCTCCAGATACAATATGTCCTAGAAAAGCAAATTTGGTCAGCCACAACTGACACTTGCTATACTTAGCATATAACTGGTGCTGCCTTAGAGTTTCCAGAATTTTCCTCAGATGCTCAGCATGATCTTCCTCTGACCTCGAGTACACCAAAATATCATCAATGAAGCTGACCACAAACTTATCCAAGTACTCATAGAAGACTTGGTTCATCAATCTCATGAACGTGGCTGGTGCATTAGTAACGCCAAATGGCATCACTAAAAACTCATAATGGCCATAACGGGTTCAAAATACAATCTTTGGTAAATCTGATCCCCTGACTTTCACCTGGTGATACCCACTTCTTAAATCCAACTTCGAATATACTTGTGATTCACCCAGTTGATCGAAAATGTCATCAATCCTAGGAAGAAGATACTTGTTCTTCACAGTAACCTTATTCAACTCCCGGTAGTCGATGCACATCCTTCGAGATCCATCCTTCTTGTTCACCAAAAGCACTGGTGCACCCCATGGTGAAACACTTGACTGAATAAGGCCATGCTTGGACAAATCCTTCAACAAACTACGAAGCTCTGCTAACTTTGGAGGAGCCATACGGTATGGAGCCTTCGCAATTGGTTGGGTGTCTGGAATCAGATCGATGGTGAACTCCAAAGATCTATCCGGAGGAAGACCATAGATATCGTCTAGGAAGACATCAGGAAAATCCCGGACTACCCTCGGCAATACAGGTTCAGCTTCCATCTCCATCATCACTTCTACTGGGTTGGCCTTAAACTTCAACGGTTCAAGGGAACTACTACCGCTAAATAATTCAAATTCTGGATGATCAGGAATCTGAAATACTATCTTCCTGAGTCTACAATCTATAGTGGCATAGAACATCCCTAGCTAATCCATTCCAAACATTGCTTCGAAATGAGGTATCTCCATCACTAAGAAATCTGCATACAGTCTACGTCCACAAATCTCTACAGGACACTGTCGGTGTCATGAAAAACTGCGGATCACTCCACTCCCTGTATGGATATTCCAACTAGAAGCAAAGGAATCTACTAATAAAGAATTCCTAGTCACAAACTGTTGGGACAGGAAGCAATGGGATGCTCCTGAATCAAAAAGTGACAAGGCAGGGAAGGAAGCAACTCTAATAACACTAAAGAGAATAAACATAACTAACATAAGAGTATAATTATCCTACTCACAGCAACAAACATAACATACTATAATGGAAATAAGAAAGCATTCATCACTGAAAATAAATAGGTACCAGTGATAATTCGACCGGTGTCCTCTGCCTCAACAGCTGACATGGTGAAAGCCCGATGCCTCGGTGTTGCTCTCCTGGGGGTCTACTGTAGCTGAGGAGGTCTAGGTGGTTCTCTCGAAGTCACTGTACCAGGTGGTGGTGGCAGTGGAAACCTCTGTGGAGCCGGTGGAAGGGTCCTCTGCTGAATCGACCGGACTGCCACTGGTGCCACTGGGCCAGAAGTCTGACCCTGCTGAGGACACTGCCTACTGAGGTGTCCCGACTGACCACAGGTAAAACACCGCCCTACCATAAACTTGCAATCTATCTGCTCATGCCCAGACTTCCCATAAAATCTGTAGGACACTCGCCGTTGTGGTGCTGGTGGGGCTCCAGGCCTCCGAAACTGAGTGGTCTGAATAGGCCTCGGGAAACTCCTATGCTGACCCATAGGGCGCCTCTCGACTGCTGCTGGTCCTCTACCCACACTCTTCAAATGTTTCCCATGCATCCTGGCCGCCTCCAGCACGGCACTATATGTAGGTAGCACCGAGGTCGACATCGCTGCTTTGAACTTAGGATCCAACCCCATCCTGAATCGTCTAGCTCTAGTGGTCTCTGCCTGTACCAACTTCGAAGAAAACTTGCTCAATAGTGAGAATTCTGCATCATAAGCATCCATGCTCCGTCGTCCCTATGTTAGGTGCTCAGACCTCAAACGCAGCTCATCCTTCTTCGTCTCTAGAAGGAACTGAGCCTCAAACAGCTCTTTAAACTTCTCCCACGAGATCGCCTTGGTCAAATGTAGTTCCTGGGCATCCCACCAATCTCGTGCCTGATGTGTCAGCTGTCTCTTCGCGGCATCCACCCACTTATCTTTTGGATATCCCACAGTCTCCAGGTCATCCTCAGAATGCTTAATCCACTCGTCCACCTCCAGAGGACTCTCCTTACCCGAAAATAACTTCGGGTGCAAAACACTGAACTGTCTGATACCCACAGGCTTCGGTGGCACACCACTAGCCACACTGTCCTCCATCTGCTGCATACGCTCCAAGATCCCTATCAGAATAGTCCCCATCAGGGAAGCCTCAGATGATGCATCATCAGAAGCAGTGGTCCTGTTCTCGGACGATCCATTCCCTGGATCCATTCTGCAAGAATGAACAGGGAAAACAATGTTCAGTACCAAAATCACGGATTATAATGTTGGAGCTTTACTTGTACTATTCTTACGTGTATCCCAGTGTGAGCTGACCTGTATGGGCCACCACAAAAACGTGTCATGCCCCGCTCTCCCAAGTACGGGTGGCGTAGCTGACGAGGCCGCCGTAGTATTCAGACTCAGGCTTCGAGTCCTCTTATCTAAATACTACTAGGCATTTTTTGTGGTTAAATTAAATAATTAGGCATGCCACTGCAACAACACTGGAATAATACAAGACAGAAAGTAAAAGACTCCAACAGAATATAAAAATTCGCAGTACTAAAAGGAAAAACGACAATACAGAGCATTACATTATATTATACAAAGTTCGCATCCATACATCTGCTGTACAAAGAAGGGGTACAAAAGTGGGGTACAATAAAAAGAAGAAACCAACAACCCAAAAGTACAAAAAAGGTCCACACCCAGTACAACACACCCACTAGTCTAACCCCGGGAAGTCCAACTAAACAAAGTCGCCCGTAGGCTCTACCTCCAAAGTACTAGCACCGGTCTCCGACTCCGGAACCTGCACGGTCTACTCGAGTCTCGCGCCTGAAACCACAGGGTGGGACACGTCAATGCGTAACCCAGCAGAAACTCCTAACGCTCTAATAGGACCCAGTTTTAGAACGGGTCTTCCTAACTAGCCAACTAACTACAGGTGTCACATTAATCACATGATTTATGCAGAAATTAAAGAACAGAACATAAGTGCTGAAAGTAAATAAAAGAAAGCAGAACTGAAGTACAATTACTGATTAAATTAATTAAAAATTACATATTGTTTCTGATTTGGAAACCCGGGTAAACCGTAGAACGCTAAGGAGCCGGATTTCACCTAGGGTGGGTGAAAAGTGGTACCGGAACCAGCGACACGAGCACTGGAGGGGCCTCTCGTAACTCCCCCTACCCGAACAGAGTAAGGTATGGGAGTGAGATAAATCTCGATTTTTAAGTGGAAACGGAGAAAACCATCAGTTACCAGTCATGGTGCGACACGAGCACACCACCGGCCTCTCTAACCCTCTCAAACTCCCCCTTTCGGGAGTGACACATCGGGTGCGAATAATAATACTGTCCGCTCCTTAACACCTAAAATTTATCCGTTTTTTCCCAAACCCACATCTGAAGTCTCACCCATTTTAGAATGGATCGAGCACTCCGGATGTCAATCTCTCTGCTTCACTCTCGGTTTTAGAACAAATTATCATTGTTTCGTCTATAATTCATTAGTGGTCTCGACTACCGCTTTCACTTCATCTTTACACATATTTCTCATCATCATCATCACACGGAGCATAACATATGGATAACTTGATAACTGAGATTAACAGAACTTAAAATAACAGCACATGGCATAATAGTGATATGATACTTGAATCTGTCTAAACTGTTACAGCAGAAAAAACATCACTTTTAAGCTGCCTACAGTCAGAATTAGCCTCTGGTCCCTTCATAAAAGTTGTGGAAAATTTTCTTCTGATTTTCATAGTATCCTAGATTGTAATTTTGGGATTTTTCTACTATTCTTTATGGATTTTCTAAGTTACTTTCATGTGCTAAGAAAATTTCCAGCACATGAATTGCTACTGCAGAAAGATTGACACTTTTAACCTATCTACAGTCAGAATCAATCTCTGGTCCCTTCTTGAAAGTTGTAGGAACTTTTCTTCTGATTTCCTTAGTGTCCTAGATTGTAATTTTTTGAGTTTTCTACTATTTTCTACGATTTTTCTAAGTCTCTGTCCTGTGTTTAGAAAAATTCCATCACCTTATTTTCTAACCAAATCGAGTCTCCAACATAATTAATAAGTCACTAGTAACATGACTATACTAACATGACAAATAAGGCTACAACATTTACAAATTACTAACATGCTTCCAACTTTACAAAGTGAATATTTTTGCAATAAAAAAAGAACATGTCCTACAAGTATGGCTATATAGCATGCTACTAATTATTCAATATGACATACTAACAAATCCTACTACCATACAACATATGACCTTAATAAAGTATTTCCTAATGAACATGCTACCATTCTTCATGAAAAACAAACTTATTCCTAACCAAACATATAATGAACATTTTACACATGATTTTTACACTAAACAAAAAAACCAATCCTAAAATTGAATCCTACTAAGAAGGCTTAAGAATTTCTACCTTAAATGTCCTTAGTTAATCCTTGGCCCTTCTTAGTCCTTGAAGAATTGAGCCTCCTAGCCTCCTTCTTCAAGCTCCCAATTGGCCTCTAATGTTGGATTTTAGAGAGTTTTGGGGTGAATTTGGAGTTAGAATGATGAGGGGAAAGCATATGGTTCTTGGTGGTGGAGTGGGAGGAGCTTGGGGTGGTGTGAGGTGGTGCAAGAGGTGGTGCAAATGGAGGAAATGGGGAGATGAAATTTTTGGCCTGGTTGTGTGGGGGAGAGAGTGAGAGAGAATGAGAGATTTTGGTTTTTTTTTCTTTTTTTCTTTTTGTTTTTCTTTCCTTGATTTTTGTTTCCCTTAAAATCCTCTCATCCACACATTAGTCAACTTAATTGCCATGTGTTAAGGCCCTCATCATGCAAGAAGACACACATGTCATGATGTGTCATGGCTACAAAATCTTAGAATTTGTATTTTGTTAAAAATAGAAATACATGATGAAATACACTATACTCTTAAATACATGGTATTTCATCCCAATACTCCTATTTACTAATACCAAATGATGAGTTAAAATCTTTTTAAAAATAATTCCTTCACCAAAATAATTAAAGAAAAATACAAGGATACTCCCAAAAATTATACGTACGCATCTATGCCTAAATACGTACCAATACGCGTACATAAAAATTTGGGTCATTACACTGCTGCTCGCAGTTACTGTCATCTGGGGCTTCGAGCCCCACCTATAATAGGGTCAGGCTGTAGAGTCTCACACAAAGTGTGACCTTCGTTAAGTAATTTGTAGAAATTATGGAGAATATGCATTTGATACAAGGGATAGAAACTGCAAAGAGTTTGCAGTTATATCCTGCATTCGAGATAAATGATCCTGAGTGCAAGTGGGAGGTATTGGGGATGTATGCCCTCAGATCATTTGTATTTGATGCAAATGATTTTTTATTAAGGATGTGGAATTTTGCATATGATGCAATTGAAATTAAATGCGTCGTAAATTGTTTGCGTACATATTTAATTACTCCAAAAACATTTAGTCCCGCATCAGAAGTGGAGTAAAGGGGATGGGTCAGCCGCCTATATAAATAGGGGCATGCTCCCCTCCTCATAACTCGGCCCAAGCTCTAGATCTGAGCGGCTCCCAAAAATTTTGGAGCACGCTCGGATCTAAGCTTAAAAATAAATATTTTCTCTTCACCCTATATTTCTGCCTTGCTCCTGAAGGGCTCTAGCAAAGCCACGAAGGGGCCGGATTCGATCCTGAGTCTTGGCAAAGGATCTGCTCAAGTGAAACTTTCTTCGGTGCGTGGTTGGCTCAGCGACAAGGGGGTTGCTCGCCTCAGGACGTGGTGCGGTTCGGGAAGCGGTTCAGCTTGGGACACGAAGCGATTCGGGATGCGGTTTGGTACACCTTGCTTGTACAAGCAAGGTTCCGTGTATGTAGTTTAATTAAGCATAGTATTTATAATATTGCAGTAGCTTACATCTATCTTGGGGTGGTCAGACCTACCTCAAGATAGTAGAGATCCTGGCTAGGGTCTTGACATCCTTAGGGCTTGCTCGTTAAATAGTTTAACATTTTTCCGTTGCTTGCTTTTCTTTTTACCTCTATCGTCCGTCTGACGTAGGACATGCATAGAAATGTGCCCTAAGGGTCCCTCAAAACCCAACACAGGGTTGGGGCCTGACCAAATCTCATCCGGCGCTTAAGTTAGTGGTGACTAAAACGAAGCTCGGGGCAGCTAGGTCCAACCTATCGGGAGATCGTCCTATCACCGTCACATCGAGCAATGAAGGAAGTATGAAGTGAGAAATGTAGAGTATTGTCATACCTCAATGTAGGATCCGCCCCCCCCCCCCCCCCCCCACTGTCTCCTGCGACTTTTATATGTCTCATTTGTCTTGCAACCACCAGACTAATAATGTGGCATTATTAGCGTAACTGCCACCATGATTGTAGCCATTAATTGCTTAATTAGTGGCTATTGAAGTGGGCCATGATGAAGTGTAATCGTCCACCATTGATGGCTCTTTATGATGGAGGTGGAGGTTGACTCATTCAACTCTGGAGCTATAGACCATGGGCCGACATGGTAATGGCCTAACAGTGGCAGGCCATATATGATGTAACTGATGGAAATTGAATTCCACCCCAAGTAATTTTGATGATGAGCACACCAAAGCTTAGTGTACTAACTACACTACACTTAAAAGATGTGCAGATTTCGTGAAGCTCTACTTATACTCCAAGAAGCACGCATCAATACTCCACGACAAAGACGAACATGACTAAACTCATATGATGAAGCTCAAGCTCAAACAAAACAAGAAGCACAAAGAGAAGCTTGCCTTCACTTCATCAAGTTGACTAAAACTTTCGAAGACATGTTCAGAGTCTAGTGTGAGTGTGTCGTGTCTTTTAGGGTATTTGTCAAAGCCATATCAAATAGACAACACACACACACAAATGATTTCAAAATAATTTTAACTATCTTCAAAATAGTTTTCAAGATCTTTTCTAGTCACTTCATAATTCTCGTATTGAAACTCCACGCACCCTAGAGCTAACTACCCATCTGACTAGAACAACAGGAAAAACTCCTTTGGGAGTCGACTACCAAAAGTAGGGAGTCGACTACCTCTCAGGGATGAAAATCTCCTAGATCCCTCTGTGATTCGACTACCTATATGAGGGAGTCGACTACCTGCTGGAAATTTTCAGACGTTTTGAATTTGAATTTTAAAATCTTTTTGAGTAATTTACTCCGAAATTTTTGGGACAAAAGTCAAACGAAATTTGAAATTAAAATCTCAGTTTTTCCCTATAAATAGAGCAAATTCTTTTGTGAAATAAACAACATTGAAAATCAAAATTCGTGAAAGCTCTCGTGAATTAAAGCTCTCTAATTTTCTCTAGCCAGTTTAATTTCTGTTTTGATCTTGCAAATATTTTCTCATTCCTTTTTGAAGATCATACCATTATTTTTATTGGCTAAATTGTTTTTCAAAATCCTTTCTATTATTTCTCTCTAAATTTTATTTGAAGGATTTTTGAAAAAGCTCTAGATCACAAAGAACTTATCTCGTATCTTTGTGTGATCTAGACTATCATTCTATTAAGCCACTACACAAATTGTCTATCTTTTGATTGGCTATAGAATCGGGTGTATTAACCAATCTCTATCACTTATTGTAGAGTATTGGACAAATCTCCTATTGTGTTGATTGTTGGAACACTAGACAAGTCTAGTTGTTGCCAGTTGGAAAGTCCTCGTTTTGTGAGGCAAGGGTAAACCCTAGACAAGTCTAGGTGTTGTGATCGGAAATCCTGGTCAAGGCTAGGTCGTTGGAAATCCTAACGAGTGAAGTTAGGTGCTTGTATTTGCCAAGGCAGATAGTGGAAATCTCCTACCGGATTGGTCGGGGACTGGACGTACCCGGGTTGCGGGGAACCAGGATAAAATCCTTGTGTTTGCGTTTGATTCTGTAACGGCCGCTTTCCGACCGTTTGTATTTTCTACGTACACGTACTTTTTCGTGCACGTATTTTATTTGGTTTTTCTGAGTTCCGGCATGAGCGATGCGATATGCCGTTGTGATCGTTTGAGAGTGTAGAATTTTATAGTAATTTTTGGGAACGTCTTTTCACGGCTCGTTTTCTCGTAAAACGATTTTGAAATATAAGGGCGTTTTAGTCATTTGACTCAAAACGCCGTTTCCAATTTTACGTAAATTTTTGGTAGGTGTTATGCACGATCGGACACCGTATCCCCGTACTTCTCGTCTCCACGATCGTCCCGGTATTTTCGGAATATTTTTCTGATGCCCGTAGTGGAAGATATCCCCTAATCAATTTCAACCGTTGATTAGACTCTAATCAACATTCAAATTCAAATTGCTAATCAAATCTTGATAGGATTTGAACGTATCATGAGAATATATTCTGCCACTACCCTCACCCAACATTTCCCCACTTTGTACACTCCCTCACTCACTCTCTCTCCTAGTCACCCTCTTACTTATACCCACTTTAAAAAGTGTATAGCAATTCATCCCTTCAAATCACAACAAACCAGGCTGAAATTTAGAACCCATGCAACCTGCCTTTTAGCCGCGACCTGCTCCTCCTCCGGCCACCCACGGCCGACCCTAGCCCCCTAGGTCGGCCACCACCCTCTCCTCCTCCTTCTCCTCCATCTCCACCTCTCCAAGAGCCCCAAAACCCCCATTGAAATCAGCCATGGCCGAAAATTGCTAAAGCTGTGCACTCGCCGGAATTAGCCCACGCTGCCGCCGCTCCGGCGACCCCCTCCGACGAACTCCACCATTGTCGGACTCCTATCGAACCCCCCGATCATCTCCAACTCCTCTTACACTCTTCCCTCATCTCTATCCCCCTCAAAACGTGTTCAAACACAACCCAAACGACAGTTTTACAGATCTGCGCCATCGCCGGAAAAACTCACGCCCACCGGCCATCCGGCCACCTACGATGACCACCCTACCGCCGTTGGATTCCTATCGAAACCACCTACCAACTGAAATTTTCCTCACGCTTATATCCCACCTGTAGCTCCCGGAATCCTCGTCGGAACACGTCGCATCTGCTGTTTTTCACAGATCAGGAAGCTGAACTTCGCCGCCCGCGCACGGCCACCTCCGACCACCCCCGGCGACAAATCTACTGCCGTTGGCTTCGTCTTGAAGTCCTTTATCCACTGCAGTTTCCCGTTTCCGCTGTTCGTCTCTGGAATTTCACTGAGACGTGCAACAACGGACATGGCACGAATCTGTCCTCCCCGGCTTCTCACGGCCGCCCACCGCCGTGCGCTCACGCCGTCGGCCATCCACCGGGCCGAGCATCTTCCTTTGGTCCCACTTCATCTACCAACAGCCCCCTTGGACTCTCAGAGTTCACGTGCGTTGCCGCGCGCACGTACTTTTAGCCGACGTCGCCGTTATCGTGAAGAACCGTTGCGCTACTCGCAACGGGAGGAGGATCGCTGATTAGCTCGCTGATTTCACGCCACCACCCCACTGTTCAGAGGTACCTTGCTGCGCTACCCGCGGCCGAGGAGTTCCAGACGACGTCGAAGTTTCGCCGTTCAGACCCGACTTCCGCTTGTTGGACGACATTACAAGGTTAGTTTCCCTAACGAGTAGTAAAACCCACATCGTAGCAAAACTGAACCCTAAACTAAAACTGGACAACTACAATTAAATTTACTTTTTCGCATCAGTAAAATGTTGTCAATGTAGAAAATCGACCATCGGACAATTTTCTGTGCATATAGGGTAGTGGTCGATTTAGGCTGAACAAGAACACCAAAAGGCGACTTTTGACAAATAGGATAGTCCCGATAACCTAGAAACGAAACCTAATAGGATTTGATGAATTTGAGACCTGACACCGTCGCCGTGGCGATATTTCAGACGGACTTTCGTGGACGAGACGCTTGGACGAGACGCTTCGGGAGGACGACACACTCGCCATCGCAGGCAAGTGTACCCACTTGCGTTCTTGACCGTGCTTTGGTCTTAGATTGCTAGAACTGTTAGACTGTGAATGTATAGAACCGGACGTGAAATGATAGCGTCCGGGACGCCCCTGACGACTCAGACTTGACGACGAAGTTTGAGCCTGACAACAACAACTTTGATGCTGTAGGGCTATCCTGTGTGTGCGTGTGTGTGGACTCCCTAGAATAACTCTCCCGTACACTGGTCATGTCTTGTCACTGTTATACACACTGGTCGTGTCTTGTCACTGTGTTACAAAAAGCCTTCGGGCGTTTCAGATGCTCTCCTTGCGGGAGTGATCTCCGTGTTACAAAAAGCCTTCGAGCGTTTCAGATGCTCTCCTTGCGGGAGTGATCTCCGTGTTACAAAAAGCCTTCGGGCGTTTCAGATGCTCTCCTTGCGGGAGTGATCTCCGTGTTACAAAAAGCCTGCGGGCGTTTCAGATGCTCTCCTTGCGGGAGTGATCTCCGTGTTACAAAAAGCCTGCGGGCGTTTCAGATGCTTCCCGAGCAGAAGTGATCTCTGTGATACAAAAAGCCTACGGGCGTTTCAGGTGCTTTCCTTGCGAAAGTGATCTCCGTGCTTCTTGTGCTGAGTTCTGGGGTTTGGGGTAGGGTTGAGCGTGTGCACGGTGAGAGGGTCTGATCCCCCTCGAACCGTAAGGCGTGAACCCTTCGTGTCGTGTCGTGTCGTGCCGTGTCGTGTCGTGTCCTACTTGTCTTGTCTATCTTTGTCTTGTCCTGACACCTTTAGGTTAGTCCCGTAGTCGGTAGCACATGCTACGGCTACTGCCTGCTACGCTTTACTTTCCTGCTACGTACTTCTTTTGCTGCCTTGTTGTAACCTCAGCATGCTAATCAACCAGTAAAACGTTGTTTAATAGTTCAGTACACTTGCAGTTTGGTCTAACCCTTTTTGTAGACCTGACCTGACGTACAGTTCCTTCTTTTGGTGCTGTATGTCAGGTGTTGAGCCAGAGTTCGTGGACGAGGCAGACTCACTGGAGTACGTGGAGCCGAGGACGTCGTCACCAGAGTACGTGCCTGACAAGGACCAGACCTTGAGGTCTTTTAGTCGCCACATTCAGAGGCTACTACTTTCAGTTTTCTTTTAGATAGTTTATTGCCACGCTTAGGCCTCTTTTTAGACTTTGTACTTATTGGATATCATATCTTTAATTTAATGAATGCAACTTCTTTTCCGTACTTTCTGTTGTTTCGAACTATAATAATGCAAGAACCTGAAAAACTTTTAAAATGTTACCTCTACAGACGCTTATTGGGTCCGAGCTCCTCAGCTCTGGCCTAAGCGGGCCTTAGTCACGCTTCGCCTCTGTTTGTTTTGGGAAGCGGGGCGTGACAGATTCTCTCTGTGATTGTTTATCTCTACTTTGTTTATCTTGATTCATTGAGTATTACATTTGTAACTCATTCATAATATATTGCAATATCAATTTCTGTATCTGCTTCTCTCTTATACTTCTGTGAAATCTTATATATCTTCATTAAGTATTTATTTAACTGAACTGTGCTTAATTTCCCTCTGGGAGTCGACTACTGTTCTTAGGGAGTCGACTACCAGAAGAGTTTTATCTCTGACTTGTTTTGAAGATTAATTAAGTTGATTAAGAACCAAGCGTAGATCACTCTACTTGGTTTCTTAGGCAACATTAGAAGGTTTTGTTTTGTGTTGATTGATTAAAGAACGAAAAAGTTTTATCTTTATACAACATTATTCAACCCCCCCTTCTAGTGTTGTTTGCCATCCACAGGATCCAACAGTAACAATGTCCCCCATTGCCCGAGCTCAACCGCTACAAAGGTTGAGTTCGGGTGATGTAATAAGGAAGAAATAACCCTGGTTGGATCAAGTTACATCAGGTGGTCAGTTTACGATGACTTCAAAGTATGATCCACGTCGTGTAGTTTGCTTAGCTCATAAGGGAGTGGCCCCCGGTCGTGTAGCCATTCATTATGTGGTAAGTTGAACTTAAATTTGTCTCCTCTGAGTTTCAAGTTGCAGATATTCTAACAAAACCCTTACAAAAAGATACATTCTCCAGACTTCGACGAGAATTGGGTATTGTTGGAGAAAATGAATTGAATAATGCTCAGTTATAATTCTTTGTTGTTTTTGTTGATGACAAGGGGGAGAAAATTCATGTGACATGAAATGTAAAATAAAATCATATGTATACTGTTTTGTGTATTGCTTCGATGTAGGGGGAGAACCGCATCAAAGCAGGGGGAGTAAGTATACCATATATTTTATTTTTTTACTTACTTCATTTCTTTCTCATGTTTGGGTGTCATCATCAAAAAGGGGGAGAGTGGTGGAAATTGAATTCCACCCCAAGTAATTTTGATGATGAGCACACCAAAGCTTAGTGTACTAACTACACTACACTTAAAAGATGTGCAGATTTCGTGAAGCTCTACTTATACTCCAAGAAGCACTCATCAATACTCCACGACAAAGACGAACATGACTAAACTCATATGATGAAGCTCAAGCTCAAACAAAACAAGAAGCACAAAGAGAAGCTTGCCTTCACTTCATCAAGTTGACCAAAACTTCCGAAGACATGTTCAGAGTCTAGTGTGAGTGTGTCGTGTCTTTTAGGGTATTTGTCAAAGCCATATCAAATAGACAACACACACACATAAATGATTTCGAAATAATTTTAACTATCTTCAAAATAGTTTTCAAGAGCTTTTCTGGTCACTTCATAATTCTCGTAGTGAAACTCCACGCACCCTGGAGCTAACTACCCATCTGACTAGAACAACAGGAAAAACTCCTCTGGGAGTCGACTACCAAAAGTAGGGAGTCGACTACCTCTCAGGGATGAAAATCTCCTAGATCCCTCTGGGAGTCGACTACCTATATGAGGGAGTCGACTACCTGCTGGAAATTTTCAAACGTTTTGAATTTGAATTTTAAAATCTTTTTGAGTAATTTACTCCGAAATTTTTGGGACAAAAGTCAAACGAAATTTGAAATTCAAATCTCAGTTTTTCCCTATAAATAAAGCTAAATTCTTTTGTGAAATAAACAACATTGAAAATCAAAATTCGTGAAAGCTCTCGTGAATTAAAGCTCTCTAATTTTCTCTAGCCAGTTTAATTTCTGTTTTGATCTTGCAAATATTTTCTCATTCCTTTTTGAAGATCATACCATTATTTTTATTGGCTAAATTTTTTTTCAAAATCCTTTCTATTATTTCTCTCTAAATTTTATTTGAAGGATTTTTGAAAAAGCTCTAGATCACAAAGAACTTATCTCGTACCTTTGTGTGATCTAGACTATCATTCTATTAATCCACTACACAAATTGTCTATCTTTTGATTGGCTATAGAATCGGGTGTATTAACCAATCTCTATCACTTATTGTAGAGTATTGGAAAAATCTCATATTGTGTTGATTGTTGGAACACTAGACAAGTCTAGTTGTTGCCAGTTGGAAAGTCCTCGTTTTGTGAGGCAAGGGTAAACCCTAGACAAGTCTAGGTGTTATGATCGGAAATCCTGGTCAAGGCTAGGTCGTTGGAAATCCTAACGAGTGAAGTTAGGTGCTTGTATTTGCCAAGGCAGATAGTGGAAATCTCCTACCGGATTGGTCGGGGACTGGACGTACCCGGGTTGCGGGGAACCAGGATAAAATCCTTGTGTTTACGTTTGATTCTCTCTGTGATTGTTTATCTCTACTTTGTTTATCTTGATTCATTGAGTATTACATTTGTAACTCATTCATAATATATTGCAATATCAATTTCTGTATCTGCTTCTCTCTTATACTTCTGTGAAATCTTATATATCTTCATTAAGTATTTATTTAACTGAGCTGTGCTTAATTTCCCTCTGGGAGTCGACAACTGTTCTTAGGGAGTCGACTACCAGAAGAGTTTTATCTCTGACTTGTTTTGAAGATTAATTAAGTTGATTAAGAACCAAGCGTAGATCACTCTACTTGGTTTCTTAGGCAACATTAGAAGGTTTTGTTTTGTGTTGATTGATTAAAGAACGAAAAAGTTTTATCTTTATACAACACTATTCAACCCCCCCTTCTAGTGTTGTTTGCCATCCACAGGATCCAACACTTGGTATCAAAGCAAGGTATCGAGATGGCATCAACAATGGTAGCATCCGGCCTCCAACGATTTGATGGAACAAATTATGCGGATTGGAGAAAGAGGATGTTGAAAGACATTGAATCCTTTGGACATATGGCATGGAGTTTCATCGAGTTTCCGTACATCAAGCCTACCACTCCTCCATCCCAATGGACAACCCAAGACATGAAAAAAGCCGTTCTTCACTCTGAGGTAATGAGTCTATTATTATTTAATATTGACGATTCTATCTTTGAGTACGTTTCAGAGACCACTACGGCATTTCAAATATGGAACTTGCTTAAAGTCAAGTATGGAAAGGAGACTATTGAAAAATGGACTTTTGAAACCACCAAAAGAGAAGAGAGCAAACTTAACGAAGAAGAGAATGATTCAAATTCGGATAACTCAAGTGATGAAGAAACGAAAGAGCAACCCGCAAATAATATGTGCATGATGGCTTGTCAAGATGATAAGGATAAGGTATGTGAATCCAGTTCTGACGATGAGAATGATTTTGACATTGCTAGTGCTTATGAGAATTTGTACATAGAATATGGAAAATTGACAAAGAGATTCAAAAGTTTAAATAATAAGTATAAAGTCTTGCTTAATGACCATGATAATTTATCTAGCAAGCATGATAATTTATTGGATGATTATGATGATTTGAAAAATAACTTTACTAGTTCAAACGTTTCACCACATGATCATAAGTTCTTGAAGGACAAGTTTGATTCTTTATCGAGTGATCACTATTTATTGAAAAATGATCATGCGTTGTATGTCTCTTGTTTAAATGTTAAAATAGAATCACTTGCAAATATTATGGCTTCTAGTCGTATAAAGCATGAAGAATTAGTTGCAAAACTTGATTGTATCAAGAATAACTCTATCTCTTCTCCTAAAAATATTGTTAATAGGTATACTCATGCTAAAGCTTCTACTTCTAAAGATATGAGTAGAAATGTAAATGTCGCGCATGCTAATGTTAAAAAGTACGCTTTTATGTATGGTAAAAATGCTAGACACAATAATGCACCTCATATTTCATATGATCCACATGTTATACATAATATACACAATAAACCTCATGTTATATCCCATAACACGGCACACAAAAATGTTGTACACAATGCACATCAAAGATTACACTTTGTACACAAAGTACACAATGCTAGGAATAACATGATATGGGTGCCTAAACACTTAGGCGTGCATGATAAAAATACTTATGTTCAAAATTTGACCAAAAGTATGCATGGATTCTATAAAGATTCATTTGTTCATAGGAAATCAAATTCACACCGAATTTGGGTTCCAAATAAGTAACTCTATTTGTTTCAAACATTTGGGTATCTACATGCTTCATGTATATTATTCTGTACCCAAACGCTCAAAATGATATGTAAATAAATTTTTTTTGCTACTTTCTAACATATCTGACCCAATTAGAAGTGGGTACCAAACGTGTAGAGATTATTTTATTTCAGGACATTTGGATAATGGATAGTGGATGCTCCGCACACATGACATGGAACGCAAAATTACTTAGCAATCTAAAAATGTATGATGGCGGAACCGTGACATTTGGTGACAACAAGAAATGTAAAATTGTCGGAATTGGCAATATCGGCAATCACTCAAAATTGCTCATCAAAGATGTAAGTTTGGTGAAAGGATTAAAGCATAATCTATTAAGCATAAGTCAACTATGCGACAAAGGTATGAAAGTTATATTTACTCTTGACTCATGCTTAGTATATGACAAAGATATGAAAAATATCCTTGTTAAAGGTAAGCAAATAGAAAATATCTATGTACTTAGACTAAATGAGTATGAATCAAATGTATGTTTAATTGTTTCAACAAATGATCCACTGCTTTGGCATAGATGCTTTGGCCATGTGAACATCAAAAACATGGATAAGATTTCTAGGAAAGAGTTGGTGCAAGGACTTCCTAAGATAAGTTTTAAATTAGATAAAATATGTGACTCATGTCAATTTGGCAAAATGCATAAGAGTTCATTTAAAAATATTGGAGCACTTAGTTCTAATGGACCACGTGAACTACTTCATATGGACTTGTTTGGCCCAACTAGAACTCCATCATTATGCAACTCAAGATACGTGTTTGTCATAATTGATGATTTCACTTGATATACGTGGGTATTATTCTTAACTCATAAGAATGATGCCTTCCGTGAATTCGAAATATTTTTCAAAAGGATTGAACGTTTATATTCCATGAAAATTATTTCTTTAAGAAGTGACCACGGTGGTGAATTCGAAAATGAACATTTTAAATCTTTTTGTGAAGAACGAGGCATTTCTCATACTTTTGCTTTTCCCAAAGCTGCTCCTCAAATGGGGTAGTTGAAAGGAAAAACATAACACTCCAAGAGTGTGCACGAACAATGTTGTGTGAAAGCAACCTTCCAAAGAATTTTTGGGCGGAAGCTGTAGCAACCGCGTGCTATATTCAAAATAAAGTTTTAATTAGAAAACCTTTTGAAAAGACCCCGTATGAGTTATTGCTCCAACGAATTCCAAAAGTATCTTACTTCAGAGTTTTTGGTTGTAAATGCTATATTCTGAATACTAAAGATAACTTAGATAAGTTTGACTCCAAAGCGGATGAAGGCATATTTATCGGTTACTCTTTACGTAGTAAGGCATATAGAATTTACAATAAAAGTTCCGAAACTATTGTTGAAACTCTACATGTAACATTTGATGAATCTGTACCTCATAACATTACTCATAATGATGATGATGAAAGCATGCTCTTTGCACCCACTCCTAATAATGAATCTATCAATGATATCCCAAGTTCTTTGCCTAAATCATTTCCTGAAGTTACACATCACCCACACACACAAGTCTTAGGTGACATTGATGCAGGAATTAGAACTAGATCTCAAATAGAACACTTAACACATGTTGCATTTGTTTCTAACATTGAGCCGAAAAAGGTAGAAGAAGCTTTTGCAGATGAAGCATGGATCGAGGCTATGCAAGAAGAACTTCTACAATTTGAACGCAATCAAGTATGGGAGTTAGTGCCTAGACCGAAAGATCGTCCCGTTATCGGTACCAAATGGGTATACCGGAACAAACTAGATGAAGATGGAAATGTGATAAGGAATAAGGCAAGGTTAGTTGCACAGGGTTACTCTCAAGAGGAAGGTATAGACTTTGATGAAACCTTTGCTCCTGTTGCTAGACTAGAATCTATTAGGATGTTACTCGCATTTGTATCATATAAGAATTTTAAACTTTATCAGATGGATGTAAAAAGCGCTTTCCTAAACGGATTCATAAAGGAGGAAGTCTACGTTGAACAACCTCCAGGATTTGAACATGATAAGAAAACAGGATTTGTTTACAGGTTAAACAAAGCCTTATATGGGCTAAAGCAAGCTCCAAGATCTTGGTATGAAAGACTAAGAAAATTCTTAAGTGACTCAAGTTACACTGTTGGAAAAATAGATTCAACCTTATTCGTTAAGAAAGTTCATAATGATATTATTCTTATCCAAATATACGTAGATGACATCATTTTTGGATCTACTAATGAGGATCTTTGCCAAGAGTTTGCCAAGTTAATGCAGGAAGAATTCGAAATGAGCCATATGGGGGAGCTAACATATTTTCTCGGATTACGAATCAAACAAGGAAAAGAAGGAACCTTCATTCATCAAACAAAGTATGCAAGAGACTTGATCAAAAGGTTCGGAATGGAAACCGCATCCGGAAAGAACATACCAATGGCAACATCCACATCCTTAGACAAAGATGAAGCAGGTAAAAAGGTTGATCAGAAAACATATCGAGGTATGGTGGGTTCCTTACTCTACTTAACCGCTAGCAGACCTGACATCATGTTTAGTGTTTGTGCATGTGCTAGATTTCAATGTGATCCTAGGGAATCACACCTTAAAACAGTAAAATACATATTTAGATATCTTAAAACCACATCTGACTTTGGACTTTTCTATCCCAAAGGAAGCACATTCGATTTAACTTCTTTTAGTGACGCAGACTATGCTGGTTGTAAAGCCACAAGAAAAAGCACAAGTGGAACATGTCATTTCCTTGGACATTCCCGTGTCTCGTGGTTTAGCAAAAAGCAAAGTTCCGTCTCACTATCCACCACTGAGGCAGAGTATATAGCTGCCGGACTTGCCTGTGCTCAAATACTTTGGATGAAACAAGTCCTCGTCGATTATGGTGTTAATGCATCTACATGTGTAATTTATTGTGATAATAAAAGCACCATAAATCTCACTAAAAACTCAGTTCTTCATCCTAGAACAAAACATATTGATATTAGACACAGATTTATTGATGATCATTGTGCCAAAAAGGATGTTGAACTTAAATTTGTCTCCTCTGAGTTTCAAGTTGCAGATATTCTAACAAAACCCTTACAAAAAGATACATTCTCCAGACTTCGACGAGAATTGGGTATTGTTGGAGAAAATGAATTGAATAATGCTCAGTTATAATTCTTTGTTGTTTTTGTTGATGACAAGGGGGAGAAAATTCATGTGACATGAAATGTAAAATAAAATCATATGTATACTGTTTTGTGTATTGCTTCGATGTAGGGGGAGAACCGCATCAAAGCAGGGGGAGTAAGTATACCATATATTTTATTTTTTTACTTACTTCATTTCTTTCTCATGTTTGGGTGTCATCATCAAAAAGGGGGAGAGTGGTGGAAATTGAATTCCACCCCAAGTAATTTTGATGATGAGCACACCAAAGCTTAGTGTACTAACTACACTACACTTAAAAGATGTGCAGATTTCGTGAAGCTCTACTTATACTCCAAGAAGCACTCATCAATACTCCACGACAAAGACGAACATGACTAAACTCATATGATGAAGCTCAAGCTCAAACAAAACAAGAAGCACAAAGAGAAGCTTGCCTTCACTTCATCAAGTTGACCAAAACTTCCGAAGACATGTTCAGAGTCTAGTGTGAGTGTGTCGTGTCTTTTAGGGTATTTGTCAAAGCCATATCAAATAGACAACACACACACATAAATGATTTCGAAATAATTTTAACTATCTTCAAAATAGTTTTCAAGAGCTTTTCTGGTCACTTCATAATTCTCGTAGTGAAACTCCACGCACCCTGGAGCTAACTACCCATCTGACTAGAACAACAGGAAAAACTCCTCTGGGAGTCGACTACCAAAAGTAGGGAGTCGACTACCTCTCAGGGATGAAAATCTCCTAGATCCCTCTGGGAGTCGACTACCTATATGAGGGAGTCGACTACCTGCTGGAAATTTTCAAACGTTTTGAATTTGAATTTTAAAATCTTTTTGAGTAATTTACTCCGAAATTTTTGGGACAAAAGTCAAACGAAATTTGAAATTCAAATCTCAGTTTTTCCCTATAAATAAAGCTAAATTCTTTTGTGAAATAAACAACATTGAAAATCAAAATTCGTGAAAGCTCTCGTGAATTAAAGCTCTCTAATTTTCTCTAGCCAGTTTAATTTCTGTTTTGATCTTGCAAATATTTTCTCATTCCTTTTTGAAGATCATACCATTATTTTTATTGGCTAAATTTTTTTTCAAAATCCTTTCTATTATTTCTCTCTAAATTTTATTTGAAGGATTTTTGAAAAAGCTCTAGATCACAAAGAACTTATCTCGTACCTTTGTGTGATCTAGACTATCATTCTATTAATCCACTACACAAATTGTCTATCTTTTGATTGGCTATAGAATCGGGTGTATTAACCAATCTCTATCACTTATTGTAGAGTATTGGAAAAATCTCATATTGTGTTGATTGTTGGAACACTAGACAAGTCTAGTTGTTGCCAGTTGGAAAGTCCTCGTTTTGTGAGGCAAGGGTAAACCCTAGACAAGTCTAGGTGTTATGATCGGAAATCCTGGTCAAGGCTAGGTCGTTGGAAATCCTAACGAGTGAAGTTAGGTGCTTGTATTTGCCAAGGCAGATAGTGGAAATCTCCTACCGGATTGGTCGGGGACTGGACGTACCCGGGTTGCGGGGAACCAGGATAAAATCCTTGTGTTTGCGTTTGATTCTCTCTGTGATTGTTTATCTCTACTTTGTTTATCTTGATTCATTGAGTATTACATTTGTAACTCATTCATAATATATTGCAATATCAATTTCTGTATCTGCTTCTCTCTTATACTTCTGTGAAATCTTATATATCTTCATTAAGTATTTATTTAACTGAGCTGTGCTTAATTTCCCTCTGGGAGTCGACAACTGTTCTTAGGGAGTCGACTACCAGAAGAGTTTTATCTCTGACTTGTTTTGAAGATTAATTAAGTTGATTAAGAACCAAGCGTAGATCACTCTACTTGGTTTCTTAGGCAACATTAGAAGGTTTTGTTTTGTGTTGATTGATTAAAGAACGAAAAAGTTTTATCTTTATACAACATTATTCAACCCCCCCTTCTAGTGTTGTTTGCCATCCACAGGATCCAACAGTAACAATGTCCCCCATTGCCCGAGCTCAACCGCTACAAAGGTTGAGTTCGGGTGATGTAATAAGGAAGAAATAACCCTGGTTGGATCAAGTTACATCAGGTGGTCAGTTTACGATGACTTCAAAGTATGATCCACGTCGTGTAGTTTGCTTAGCTCATAAGGGAGTGGCCCCCGGTCGTGTAGCCATTCATTATGTGGTAAGAGGAGTGGTCCCTCGACTTGTGTCTGACGAGAGTCGTTCGGTGGCGAGGGGAGTGGCCCCTCGACTTACGTCTGACGAGGGTCGTTTGGTGGCGAGGGGAGGTGCCCCTCAACTTACGTCCAAAGAGTGTCATTTGGTGGCGAGGGGAGTGGCCCTCAACTTACGTTTGATGAGGGTCGTTCAGTGACAAGGGAATAGCCCCTTGACTTACGTCCGAAGAGTGTCGTTCGGTGGCGAGGAGAGTGGCCCCTCAACTTACATCTGATGAGAGTACAAAGTTCATCCCCGTTCGTATAGCTCGATCAGCCCGCGAAGGGTTGGCCCTCCGATCGTACAGCTGAGCAGCCCGCGAGGGTACATAGTTCATCCTCGACAGTATAGCTTGCTTGATCCGCGAGGGAGTGTCCCCCGATCTTATAGCCAAACAGCCTGCATGGTAATAGGTGTTATCCTCAAGCGCATAGCAAGGTCGGCCCGCGAGGGAGTGGCCCCGGTTCGTATAGCCGATCGGCTCACGCGGTATCCTGAGATGACTGGTGGGCCTGCACACTTTAGTAAAGTGGGAACTATGGCTGATCACATGCCCACTTATGGTGCACTTGTCGAATGTGTGTCAGCTCATCAAACGTATGTTAGTTCAATCAAGAATCAAAATGAACTAAAGAGTTTGATTGGTTGGGTTTGTTTTACTCATAATACCTCTTCCTAGCTGTTAGATGAGCTTAGGTAGCAATATATGTCATCCTGGATAGGTCATGCTGGACTGGTCATCCTGCATGGGTCATCCTCGACCTGGATAGGTCATCTTCGCCCAGGATGGGTCATACGCACCCAGTGTGCATCATTCTCGCCTCCGGATATGTCATCCGCACTCAGGATGGGTCATACTCTCCCAGTCTGGCTCATTCTCTTCTCGAGTAGGTCATCTTCGTCAGAGGCCAAGGCGGTGGGGGCGACGGAGTGGAGGACATAGGCAGGATGTAAGGCGGGGAAGTCCATGTGGAACGCATTTATGGAGCCGTGTTTAGCTCTCCAAGCATCCTCCATGGCTACCCTGAGCTCAAAATCCATCTCACCGATGGGATAGAGAGAAAAATGGTTTAAGTAAGAAGTGTGAGCAACCGAAACGAAAAAAGTAATCCTTAGCTTTAAGTTATAATTAGAGTTGATATGGAAAGAAAAACATGTGGTGATTTCACATCCTCCCTAGCTTAGGAAGCCCAGGTCAGCAGGTGGCATGATTTACAAGCTCAATGCATCATCACACGATTAAGGGGCTGGTCCTTCGTCATAGCTCGGCTTGTGCCCACTTACATTACTAACTGGAAATTTGTGAAGATGGCTAGCGTCGGATGGAAAAGCTTCATGGAGCTTTAGAACGAATAAGATCGGTCAATAGAATTGAGCTCGACGAGCTGATTCGGAGCTCAAAGGTCAGATAAGTCTCAGACGAAGCCTGGACGCTGCCTGGATGGAGGTTGGCCCCCAGAGCTTAGAGCCCAGGAAGAATGTTAGGTATTGGTGTTTCATACCAATATTATTTTGATGATGATCACAAAATTATGGTGTTGCTAATGACTCTCATGTTTTAGTCTCATAGTTAACATTTCAAGAATATTATTTTTGGAGACTAAATGCTGGTGCAAGGATGGACATCAAGAGGAGCAATACCAAAGCTTGGACTCAAAGGGTGCCAAATCTTGGACTCAAGGGGTGGGGAGCATCAAGGCATCAAGAGATTGGAGATTAGACTCTAAGAGAAGCAATGTAATCCATGTATTATTTCATTTAATGTTTTTCTCCTTTTGAATATAGGTTTATTGTAATTCCTTGATAGATGGACTAACTCATTCATGCATATGCATTTTCCATCTTAGTGAGCCTTAGTATTATCATAGAAATCATCCCAACAGGTTCACCATGCCTTAAGGTCAAACTGGAGTTTTTGGCTCTCCTACAGTCGACTGATGAAGGCATGACAGAAGACTGGATGACCTCCAGGCACCTGGCCAGCCTTCTACAGCCAACTGGTGTGCACAGCTTAAGTCAACATTTTTTGACTCTTTCTTGAGCTTTTGGAAACAGACAACTAACGTTCATTTTACAGGTGCATGTCTTCCATCTGGCACATGGGATTTCTTCTCTAGTCGTCTGTGTGCCAGAGTGCGTAACTTGTATTTTCCAGGTTTCAACCCACTTTGCAAGTCAGTCGACTGATGAGAGGTTTTCAGTTAAATTACAGGCGCATGAGAATTGGTCATCTATCGTCTGAAGGCGCTAGTGCAAAAGTTGCATTTTTCTCAGCTCAGTTCCATCCCATGTGACAGTCGCCTTTTAACGCATCGATCCCTAGGATACCTGGGAAGTACGACTCTGTTCCAAGTATTCCCAGAGTAGCGAGTGTTTGGAAGGTAGAAGGGAAAAGAAATACAATTGAATCAGCAGGCCACTGCGCACTGTTGGGGCAGTACCTGTAATGTTCCCACATAACAAACAATGCCAAACCAACAACAGAGAGAGTCACAAAGAGAACATCCAAGAGACAAACAAGTACCACCATCCTTTATTATCCACTAATGTATAGTTTACATCTCTTATCCAATATTACACAACTCCCCCAAAACAACAAAACCCCAAAGTACAAAACTCTCATCCTCTCCCCTCACCACCCAACTCACAACGCAAGCTCCTCAACCAAAACTCCAACTCCATCTCCCTGCCTTCAGCTCCATCTGCCAGCTCCAAACACCAAAACCTGAAAACCAACGGGTGGGTCACGTCAATGCGTGACCCAGTAGGAAATCCAACTCCACCTCAAATGTCACTTCCTACTATGCAACTAGAGGCATGTACATAGTGATGATGATGCATGTAACATAATGGCATGTTATAGCAGAAGCATGTGGACTCAAAGTAAAGGAGACTACAACATCAGCAGCACAACAATAGCAAAGGGTATAAGAGGGAAGGGGTTACAATAATTGTATGAACAACCACCAGAACGAGCTGAAGGAAATAAACATCAACAAGTGCAACACTGAGGCAAATAATTTAATTATTTAAATGTCATTTGGAAACCTGGGTATGTCGTTGAATCTGAGGAACTGGACTCCATCTCAATGTGGGGCAGTAAGGAGCACCCGCCAATGGTACACGAGCACCGTTTCCTTAACATGGCCTCTCACTCCACCCTTTCCCTCGCATCGGTGTGCGAGTGAGGAAAACTCCACAACATCACAATACATCATACCCGAAAACTGAGCAAGGTACGGAGATCACCACAAATTACCCGAAACTAAGCAAGGTATATTACACTGTCACATCATAGTCTAGTCCACATACCCTACTGGTACCCAGTTTTCCCCCAACCCCATTTTTCAGCTCACCCCTTTAAGGGGATTGAGTTATTATTTAGAATTTTCATTACAAATTGGAACATAAGGTGCATGAGCATGTGTATAAAGTGATATTAACAACCATGACAATAAATTTAAGGATAGCATGAAAGAATAGCATTGCACATGTGCATCACATCACAATACGAATCATTCTTAAAGCCCACTCTTCTTCCTACATCCCTTTCATAACAAGTGGGTCATGCACATATGTGCCATGCCCTAATCATATCCACATTCATATCTCAATGCATCACATGGGACTCAACTTTTCATGCCTCAACCTCACAACATCATGTACTCATGGCATAATGAACCAAAGGTCATAACATATAGCAAGTGCAAGAAATTATAAAAGGTCTACAACCAATGCTATTAACCAGGAATTCTAGTTAGAATATTACAAAAGTCACAACTACAAAGTTGTAGATATGCAATTTTTACATTCACCCACCAATTTTCAAAAAATAATCATGAGTGTGTGATTTATGGTGGCCAAACTAGTAACAGATAGAAATTCTGCAGAAAAACAGAAAACTGCATCAAATCAATCAGTAAATTACTCTTAGTTGCAGTTAGATCTGAATGAAGTGCAAGACATGAAAATTATGTATCTTGAAGAGTATATATCCAAAATGTCCTAAAACACCTAATTCTGATAAGTACGGTGGTTGATGTGTCATTATATTCCACATTTTATCTATATGATTACACATCAAAATGATTGCTCAATTACACATTTCATACGATTTTACGCTCATAATTGGAACTATCGTACTTTAAGAGCGTTTGGTTGCATTTCAGGGAATATCGAGCGATTTGGACTATATTGGAGGAGAGTGTGTGTGCTTCGACACCGGAGCTCCTGAGGCGCCGTGTTCGGTGACTCAAAGCTGCTGGGGAGCAAGGAAGGGACAATAAAGAAGGGACGAAGAAGAGGAGAATGTAGAAATCATGGTTCTATAATACCATGACTCATGGATTCCAGGTCACTCGATCGAGCTATGATGCGGAGAAGGAATCGAGCAATCCAAAGTGCTGGAAACAGGACAGCCGTGCACTCTTTTCAAATCTTCTATTACCTGAGATTTTTCAGTATTTTTCTGATATTTTTTCCAGATAGTAGACTTCAAGATGGTTCCAACGCCATCAAGAACGCGCCAATCGGAGGTCAGATGAGCTCTGGGGAATTTCTGCAAGCTGATGCTGCAGTGCTAAAATCTGTTTTTTGACCTCCTACTCGACCGAGCAACCACCTAGTCGACCGAGCAGAGTGACAAATGCTGCTGAAATATGTTTTTGGCCTCCTACTCGACCAAGCAACCTCCTACTCGACCGAGCAACTACTTACTCGACCGAGCAGAGTGACAAATGATGCTGAAATCTATTTTCGACCACTACTCAACCGAGCATCCACCTACTCGACCGAGCAAACCCTACTCGGTCCGAGCAGGTAGTGCGATGTTTTGGGCAATGGATTCTGACTTCTGACGACTCGATCGAGTAGCCACTTACTCGACCGAGCAGCTACCTACTCGATCGAGCAGACCCTACTCGGTCCGAGCATGCAAAGCGAGGTTCGGGACATTTTCTGATGACTCGACCGAGCAGCTACCTACTCGGACCGAGTCGCCGTGGGCCCATATTTTAAGTTGCATCCGGATCCTTGGTCTTGCGAGGGTTTTTTGATGGGGATATATTCGGAGGGCAGCCGTCACTTTTAGGGGGGAACTTTTGGATACTTTTTGGAGTTTAGATCTTTTTAAGAGTTTTTTGGAGACGATCGTTTGGGAGTTAGGCTATGCCCTAGGACACTCTCTTGTATCAAGCTAAGTATTTTGTCTCTTTAATCTTATTTTAGTTCTTATTATTGTTTTTCTTTGATGCTAGCAATGATATCTATTGTTTTCACAATATTTGCTATGATTGAATAATCTTTTCTAGGGCTAATGGATGAGCCCTAGGATTTTAGGATCTAGAAGCAAAGATAGGATTTTTATGATGCGTTGGATATAAAAGGGGTTGTATTTTGGTTGATCCAGCCAAATCCCTAAGAGAACTCGTACTGAGATCATGGCCACGGTCGGTGGAATTGATTAGCTTAAGGAGTACCCTTAGGATTTAATTAGGGAGTTAGTGGATCCAACCAAGGCTCGTGACCATGCCTGGCTCGTGCCTTGAGGGGATCCACCGACGAACTATATCACTACATTGAAGGCTACCGCCATTGCGTCAATGAGAGCCACCAAAATACCTCGAAGCTCTAACCCACAAGAGTGGTACAAGCCGAGAGACCATTCCCATAAACCCAATGTAACGTAAGAGTCCTAGCCTAGCGTCGATATCCGATGGTCCTAGTGGTGAGTCCTAAAGCCCTAATCTTTTATATTTTATTTCTTTCTTTTTTTTGTGTGGAATCTCCTATTTGCGACGTTGAGTGACACAACCTTCGCATCCATCACCATTACGACTCTCCATACTCCACATCCACCAATAAACTTGCAACTCTAACTCGCCTAGGAGTAGATATGTAGTACAGCACCGCTTCTCTGTGTTCGATACCCACTTGCAACTATACCGTGCGCTTGCGGTAAACGATATCATTTCGGAGTTAGTTCCGGGCCGATCAAGTTTATGGCACCGTTGTCGGGGAGGCGTTCCGCCATATTATCTATTTACCACAATTAAGTTGATTAGATTGCGTTAAAAAACAAAAACAAAACAAAAACAAAACAAAAACAGAGAGTGATTTTTCCCCACCACCTGCTACCATTATTATCTTTATCTCTCTTTGTACCACTGACGTCTTTTCTATGTTGTCTAGTTTGCTTGATCAGGTACAGTTGATGCAGTGATAGTGCTTCCAAAGATGCGACCGGGTTCTCTATGATTCTATATATACCTCGCTACATTCTATCAGGCTGATGGAGAGTCCTTCAGAGAAGCATTGTGCATGTTCGAAAGAATGTTAGGAATGTTCCATACGGAGTCAGACCATGTGTTGGATGGTTCCAAACTGTTTGATATCTTCGCTGGAAGGCTAAAGGGACCCTCACATGAGTTTATGAAGAGGATGCAAGTGGGAAAGTTCAGTGATCTGCAATTGGCAGCAACCTTGGAGTAAATGGTAGATGATGCTGGATCTGCCGGTTCGCTAACTGTTATGGTAGGTAAACCTTCTGACCAAGTATTCATCGATTTCGTTATGGCTAATGTCTCTGGTGCAAGTACTATCATAGATGGAGTGTATTCTTCACTTGAAGGTGATCATATCCACCTCTACACCATCAACACTACACAAATAGAGACATCCGAGCTGCCAGAGGAGGACACATATATGGACCTATTGAGAAGCATCGTGGACACAGTTCGATACACCGGTCCATTAACAATAACGGCCGGTGACCCTTGTGAGCTTGGATTTCAAAACTTTTTTACTCATCATATCTCTTCCACAGGCACAATTGATAATGGAGTCTACACTCTAGTTGAGGGGCACAAGACCCACTTTTATACCGTGGCTGAGATACAGGAGCCCATAGAGCCACCTGCACCTACCGTGGAGAGGGCCAAGCCACACCATTCAGTGCCTTGAGTTCCAGGACGGAAACGAAGACATAGGCGTAAAAAGGAGAAGATGAAATTCACTTTGCCTACTATACCAGAGGAACCTGAAGGGGAGGCCGAAGCATTACATCGCGAGGAGGCAAAGCTATATTTATTTTACTTATTATACGCGGAGCCAGAGACTTTCGCCGGGGAGGTCGTGTATTGGAATGAGGACACAACCATTCATGAGGATCCCGAGCATTACCCTCCTCCTTTTGAGCTACCGCAGCCACCTTCACTTTCTACAGAGGCTGAGCATCCCTCAGAGGACCACTCACCAAAGCTTACTGCTCCCCTTCAGGGAGATCGCCTCACCCCCTCATCTCCTAAATTTGATTCCCCTCCCGTGTATGATGTTTTTTATGATTCAGATTTTGAGGACTCATCGTGCCTTTTGCAGGATACACATACATATGATCAAGAGGTACGATGGAATGTATATGAGGAGGAGAGCGAGGAGTTCGCACCCATGGATGCTATTGAATATGATCAGGAGGTGCGCTGGGACGAGTCTGACGATGATGACGAGCATCCTGATGAGACCTACACTAATATGCTAGAGTTACCTGAGGAACCAGAGGAAAACAATGAGGAATTGATTGTCATGGTACATGAGAGTAGAGATGTATTTTCAGGGAAGTATCATCTACCTATTTTTACTTTACATATTTTTTTTGACGACCTTCTTTGGAAAACTTTTATTTTAGGGAAAAATTATCCACATCAGATTGATGCGGCTTATCTCTTCCAGTGTACAGGTGAAGTTCTTGGAGAGATGCTGGGAGCTGCATTGCTGGAATCTGATGGAGCCCGTGGAGATACGCACCTGGTGGAGCCACGAAAAGTGCAGATATAGCAGCTACCTGAACCGACAAAGATACTGGATCCGCCTTTTGCTATAGGTGATATCAATCCAGTAGTGTAGTATTTTAATCACGAATCCTCTCAGCAGCGAGAGGACCATATAGGATTTTATATGCTTTCTTAGTTTAATAAATTCACCCCATATGATGGCTTAATTATCTTTTGCACCCCACCCACTATTTATCATCCATGCACACCCTTTATTTGGCGCTTATTTCGCCTCTCTCCCCAATTTTTATGTGATGTTTAAGCTTGGGGGAGAGAAACTATTTTTTTGAGTGGTCCCCCTATCTTATCGTTGTCCTCTATTTATATCATACACACATTGAGGACAATGTGATGTTTAAGCTTGGGAGAGTGCATAGTGCACGCACTTTGCTTCATCTTGAAACACACTTCGAATTTTCCATATGAACCATGTTCAATTTTATATTTATGTCTCGTATGCTTCATTTTCAATAAAATATCGTTGATTTATTTTTTTATGAACTCCGATATCTATTAGATTAGAGTTTGATTCCTTGATTAGTGTATCTTTGTTAATATGCTTTTTCATAGTAGAATCCATAGTTTCACAACCATATTCTCGAAACAGTTAAACTAAAAATGAATGAATCAAATCTGAAAATCATTTGACTCCTGCATGATTTGATTTTATAATTCTACTGCTTCATGGATGTTTAGTGATTCAAAAGAGATAGGATAACCCCACGATAACCAAAGTAGTGATGATTAGGATTTCTGAAACCGAGCCATGTCTAGATTCTATGCTTTTTCTTTTTCTTTTGTGAATAGCCAATAAATGATCTTTGATCATGTTTTGCATTCCATCGCATTTACGTGAGTTTGCAAAAATCCCAAAAATGCAAAAATCAAACAAATATCCTGAATAAAAGGCCCTAGGGGTTCTTCGTAACCCAATGCCCTAAGACCGTCTTGTCTGGGATGCATTGGCCGCTTTTTGTATATATTGAGTTATCTCGTGTATATAAAGAAAGAAAAATGCATAAGAAATATTCATATAGCCAAAAAACAATATAAAAGTACAAAAATCACATATCCTTATCTCCATTTCTTTATAGAACAAAGACATGGCAAAGTTGATGGGTTCTAGGAGTCTTGAAATGGTCATGGTGTAGTGATGCCTTACCTTGATTGAATTTACTAAATACATTCCATGAAGTATAACAAAATACCACGCATGCTTGAAAACGTTTGATCATGACATATTATATTGCTTAGAGAATGAGTTGTGGACATTGGTTTCATTTCTGTGAACTTAGTATATTGCATGATAAACTATGATATGATATAACTCTACTCTCATTTTATTACTTATCGAGTTCATTCCATTTATTGAAATCCTCGTTATTTTAATTTGAGCGAGATTTAATTATTTGTAGTGTATATGTGTTCTAATTTCATATTGACGTGTGTTCACGAGATCTTGCATACATTAGGTTCTTATATTTTCTGAATTTGAGATTGAACCCCTTATCTCCATTACACACCACCGCCTCACATCTCCATTGTATCCCTCTCCTGTGTTAGCTTCTTACTAGTCTTCCTCGAGAACGAGTAAGAGGTAAGCTTGGGGGATTTTGATGTGTCATTATATTTCACATTTTATCTATATGATTACACGTCAAAATGATTGCTCAATTACACATTTCATATGCTTTTACGCTCATAATTGGAACTATCGTACTTTAAGAGCGTTTGGTTACATTTCAGGAAATATCGAGCGATTTGGAGTATATTGGAGAACAGAGTGCGTGCTTCAACACAGGAGCTCCTTAGGCACCGCGTTCGGTGACTCAAAGCTGCTGGGGAGCAAGGAAGGGGTAATAGAGAAGGGACGAAGAAGAGGAGAATGTAGAAAGCATGGTTCTATCATACCATGACTCATGGATTCTAGGTCACTCGATCGGCGAAGGAATCGAGCGATCCAAAGTGCTAAAAACAGGACAGCCGTGCACTCTTTTCAAATCTTCTATCACCTAGGATTTTTCAGTATTTTTCTGATATTTTTTACAGATAGTAGACTTTAAGACGGTACCAACGCCACTAAGAACGTGCCAATCGGAGGTCGGATGAGCTCTGGGAAATTTCTGCAGTGCTAAAATCTGTTTTTGACCTCCTACTCGACCGAGCAACCACCTACTCGACCGAGCAGAGTGACAAATGCTGCTGAAATCTGTTTTTGGCCACCTACTCGACCGAGTAACCACCTACTCGACCGAGCAACCACCTAGTCGACCGAGCAACCACCTACTCGACTGAGCAGAGTGACAAATGCTGCTGAAATCTATTTTCGACCACTACTCGACCGAGCATCCACCTACTCAACCGAGTAGAGTGACAACTCGACCGAGCAGACCTACTCGGTCTGAGCAGGCAGTGCGATGTTTTGGGTGATGGATTCTGACTTCTGATGACTCGATCGAGAAGCCACTTACTCGACCGAGCAGCTACCTACTCGACCGAGCAGACACTACTCGGTCCGAGCAGGCAAAGCGCGGTCTTGGAAATTTTCTGACGACTCAATCGAGCAGCTACCTACTCTGACCGAGTCGCCGTGGACCCATATTTTAAGTTGCGTCCGGATCCGTGGTCTTGCGAGGGTTTTTTGAGGGGGTTATATTCGGAGGGTAGCTGTCACTTTTTAGGGGGGGACTTTGGATATTTTTTGGAGTTTAGGTATTTTTAGAGTTTTTTTGGAGACGATCTTTTGGGAGTTAGGCTATGCCCTAGGCCACTCTCTTGTATCAAGCTAAGTATTTTGTCTCTTTAATCTTATTTTAGGTCTTATTATTGTTTTTCTATGATGCTAGCAATGATATCTATTGTTTTCATAATATTTGCTATGATTGAATAATCTTTTCTAGGGCTAATGGATGAGCCCTAGGATTTTAGGATCTAGATGCAAAGATAGGATTTTTATGATGCTTTGGATATAAAAGGGGTTGTATTTTGGTTGATCCAGCCAAATCCCTAAGAGAACTCGTACTGAGATCATGGCCACGGTCGGTGGAATTGATTAGCTTAAGGAGTACCCTAAGGATTTAATTAGGGTGTTAGTGGATCCAACCAAGGCTCGTGACCATGCCCGGCTCGTGCCTTGAGGGGATCCACCGACGAACTATATCATTATATTAACGGCTACCGCCATTGCGTCAATGAGAGCCATCAAAATACCTCGAAGCTCTAACCCACGAGAGTGGTACAAGCCGAGAGACCATTCCCATAAACCCAATGCAACGTAAGCGTCCTAGCCTAGCGTCGACATCCGACGGTCCTAGTGGTGAGTCCTAAAGCCCTAATCTTTTATATTTTATTTATTTCTTTCTTTGTGTGGAATCCCCTATTTGCGACGTTGAGTGACACAACCTTTGCATCCATCACCATTACGACTCTCCATACTCCACATCCACCAATAAACCTGCAAGTCTAACTCACCTATGAGTAGATATGTAGTATAGCACCGCTTCTCCATGTTCGATACCCGCTTGCCACTGTATCGTGCGCTTGCGGTAAACGACATCATTTCGGAGTTAGTTTCGGGCCGAACAGTGGTAGTTATAGTTGATTCAGTGTAGGGTGTCCAGACTGGCAGAATTCTGCTATGTTGCAACCCAAGTCTTGTTAACATCAAAAGTTGGCCGAATCTATATTTAACACCCTTTATGACTTTTGACTAGAATTCTGATTCCTACATGAATATAATTTTTTCAGGACTTTATTCAAACTAAAAATAATAGATTTCCACTGTTTAACTGAGGACAGTTTTGCTGGAAATTGAAAAACAGATTAGCAACAACTCTAAACTAAATCCATTAACATGCAAGTGACATATCAAGATTGTCACGCCCCGCTTCCCAAAAATACGGAGGCGAAGCGTGACTAAGGCCCGCTTAGGCCAGAGCTGAGAAGCTCAGACCCAATAAGCGTCTGTAGGGGTACCATTTTGAAAGTTTCAGGTTCTTGCATTAATAAAATTGGGAACAATAGGAAGTACAGAAAGAAAAAGGTATTCATTAAATTAGAGATATAATATCCAGCGAGTACAAGTTTAAAAAGAAGCCTAAGCATGGCAACAAAATATTTAAAAGCAAACTAAAAGCAGTAACCTCTGAAAGTGACGACTAAAAAGACCTCTAGGTCTGGTCCTCGTCGGGCACGTACTCTGGGTCGACGTCCTCGGTTCCTCGTACTCCAGTGAGTCTGCCTCGTCCACGAACTCTGGCTGAGCACCTGACGTACAGCACCAAAAGAAGGAACTGTACGCCAGGTAAGGTCTACAAAAGGGGTTAGACCAAACTGCAAGTGTATCAACTTTTTAAACAACGATTTACTGGTTGATTAGAATGCTGGGGTTATAACTGAGTAACAAAAGAAGTAACGTAGCAGGAAAGTAAAGCGTAACAAGTAGTAGTCGTAGCATGTGCTACCAACTACGGGACTAACCTACAGGTGTCAAGACAAGACGTGACGTGACAGGACAAGACAAGACAAGACAAGACAAGTGAGACACGAAAGGGTTCACGCCTTACAGTTCGAGGGGGATCAGACCCTCTTGTCATGCGCACGCTCAACCCAACCCCAAACCCCAAGGAAGACAAGACAAGACAAACAGTACAAGGGATCACTCACTCTAGCTTGGCGAGTGCCCTATTGCCCGCAGGCTGTGAAACAGTACAAGGGATCACTCTCTCTAGCTTGGAGAGTGCCCTATTACCTGCAGGCTGTGCAAGACGAGACGGGACGTGTCATGACGAGAAGAGTTATTCTAGGGTGTCCACACACACGCACACACATGTTAACCCTACGATGTCAAAAGTTGTTGTCAGGCTCAGACTTCGTCGTCAAGTCTGAGCCGTCAGAGGTCGCCCCGGACGCTATCATTTCACGTCCGGTTCTATTTGTTCACAGTTATCAGTTCTAACCAACTAAGGCCTAAGAACGGCCAAAAGTGCAAGTGGGATACACTTGCCTATGATGGAGAGTGTGCCGTCCTCCCGAAGCGTCTCGTCCAAGCGTCTCGTCCACGGAAGTCCGTCTGAAACAGTACCACAGCGACGGTGTCAGGTCTCAATTTCATCAAATCCTATTAGGGTTCGTTTCTAGGTTGTCGGGGCTACCTAATTGTCAAAGTCACGTTTTGGTGTTTTATCAGCCTAGATCGACCACTACCCTATATGCACAGAAAAATTGTCCGATGGTCGATTTCTACTGTGAGCAGCGTTTTACTGGTGCGGAAAAGAAAATTTAGTTGTAGTTGTCCAGTTTTAGTTTAGGGTTCATTTTTGCTACGGTGTGGGTTTGCTACGAGTTAGGGGAAACCAACCTGAATGATGATTAACCGTGAATCTGGCGTCGGGTCTGGAAACGGCCATTGTTCGCATTGCCTACGCTCCGGTTCCTCGACTGCGGTAGCGCGTATATATCTGCGTCGTAAGGTCTAAATTATCAAGCTTATGGATTAACTAATTAGAAGAATATTAGCTTTAACTCGCTAACTTACCCAAAATAATATTAATAGAACACAAGTACTGTTTGCTTACCAGCAGATATATATATAGTCCATTTGCAATGTAAGCTAACACATTATATTACGTACTTATAATGCTAATGTGATGACACTTATAATATACTCACATGTATCATAGAATATAATAGCGGCAGATTATAGAGTTACTCTATATCTATGGTATGCCATATATGATGTTGTGAGTACTGCCACATACTACCCAAAATATAATAACTTACTGACTAAATTCATATAACTAAAATTCCTAATACTATAGAGTAAGGCATTCTGTTAATTCAACCAGGGATTATAAGAAGTTAAGTTACTAATACCCCTACATTAAAATAATATCGGCCAAGCTAGAGTACAGGTTAACTATAATACTTACCTAGGTTCCTCTCCCCATCGACTGGTTTCTTGTAGAGGTGAAAAGAGCACAGCAGGGGCGAAATCAGCGACGATGGCCACTAGCAGCAACGGCAACATAGCGGCAAGGGCAACGAGAACAACGGCAGCAAGGGGAGGACTGCCGCCGGTCAGTGGCATTCGGTGGCGGCCTATGGCGCTTCTCGGTGATCCGCGAGGCTGGGGCGACGCTCGCTTGGCCGGTGACGGCCGGAAATCACCGCAGCGATGGAAGCTGCAGCTGCTCACGGGGAGGCCGCTGTTGTCGGCATCTTACAGGCGGCGAAGAGCGACTGAGGGGGTCTCCGATGGGTCGACGGTCGGAGCAGGGTGCTGGGCGTTGTTGCGCGGCGGTCGGAGTGACTGTGTAGCAAGGAGGAGATACGGGAGAGGGTGATCGGGGTTGTGGCGGCTGCTGCACGGGGGTGGTGGCCGCGCGGCGAGAGCGGGGCGGTGCCGAGCTGAGGGAGTGGCCGCCGACGAGAGGTTGAAGGCGTGGGAGAGGGAGAGATGCGTGAGGGGGAGAGAGCTCTCGAAAGTTAATTGGTGGCGGCTGCGAAAAGTGCACAGCCCTAGCTTTAATTAGATGACAGAATTTGTATGATAGGTATAGGGTTTTATATATATATATATATATATATATATATATATATATATATATATATATATATATATATATAAGGATATATAAAATGGCCCCCGCTAACTGCGGAGCTGCGATTTCTGAAGACCCTGGCGGCGTTGGCGATTGGGCACTCTTGGCGGCGATCTTGTGGAGCAGCGTGCTGATCCGATTGTTGATGGGAGGACGAGGTCTATCCGTCCTCGCGTTCTTGGAGGCGGCCATGGAGGAGAAGGTTCGACTCTGGTGGACCATGGAGGCGGCCATGGCGGTATTGGATCCCACAGCGGCGATCGGGTGGAGCAACTTCGGCGATCTGCAATCTATGGGGAGTCGAGGTGGATTCTGCCTCGAGGAGGTGTTGGGAATTTCGGGGCGGGGTGCTTGTCAGCAGGGGGATCTGGAGGAGGCTATGCGGGTGGCGGTGTTCGTATGGGTGGCGCTCCGAGTATCGGCAAAGCTGGTGATCGGCCTGGCTTTGGAGTTGACGGGGCTTCAGGGGACGGTTGGGTGGAAGTCCGGCGGGGGCGGCATCGTTCGGTTCAGGGAAGAAGACCTAATTTTGGGCTTCCTTCTAGGGGGGACGTCCTAGTTCAGGCTGTGCTCAGCCTTTGGGTAGGCCAAGCCATGCTGGCAGGGGTAAAGGAGACGCTCGTAATGTGTTTGATGCTTTTCCTAAGAGACTCGAACGCATTCCCCCAAGACCTAAAGTTCCTATCTCTGTTGATACTAGTGCGAAAAAGAGATCGTGGTTGGATGTTTGTGCGGACCGTCATTCCTATGGGGCGGGTCTAGCAATGTCTTTAGTGCCCCCGCTCACCCTTGCGGATGGCATCACCCGTGCACGTGTCTCGGGGACGTTGGTTGAACGGGGGGCGGAGAGATGGAAGAACACTCTTGTGGGGTATGTCTTGGGCGATACCCCTTACTATGGTCAAATTGTGGCGTGGATGGAGAGACTCTGGATGCTAAATAAGAAGGTTCAAGTATATTCCAAAGATAATGGGTTCTTTTATTTCAGATTTGAGTCGTCGGATGAATGTGAGAGGATTCTTCGAGGGGGGCCTTGGCTATTTGACGGGAGACTAGTAGTGCTAAAATGTGGAGTTTGAATCTTCGTCATGATAGAGACGTTCTAACATCGGTACCCGTGTGGGTTCAGCTTCATGGACTCCCCTTATATATGTGGAATTTGGAGACCCTGAATATAATTGCCTCTGTGATTGGTACTCCTATGTGTTTGGATCGGGCAACCGCAAACTTGGAGAGAATTACCTACGCAAGGTGCCTGGTCGAGGTTGATGCTTCTTTATCATTACGAAAGTCTGTTGATGTGGAATTAGATGGTGGGAAATAATAACACTAGAAGCCAAATTTGAAGGAGAGCCGCCAAGGTGTAGTAAGTGTGTCTGTTTTGGTCACACGGATGCCCAATGCCCGGGCGCGGGCGAGCCCCCTTCAATCCAAGAGGTTGGTAGTAATGCGGTCATGGAGGAGCTTTGCTCGGGAAGCAATGTGCCCAAGGACGCCATTGCTGATGTGGGTGACACCCATACTTCATCTCTGCCTGTAGGGGGGATCGTGTTACGGAGCTTGCGAATCCTACGGCTGGCATGACGGTGCATGCTGTTACGGAGGGTGAGCCGCTTGCGCATACTGGTACGGAGGGGGTTACTGAGGTGGCTGGCATGACGGTGATTGGCCAAGCGATTTCCGCGGGCTCGGAGGGGTGTCCCCGTGTCCATTTGGTTGCCCCGGGGGATATTAGCCCCATGCCCAATCATGTAGGTGGCCTACCTGCTACTTCGGAGGGCTGTATTCAGCTGGAGAAGCCACCTGTTGGTGAGGTCAATAGTGCCCATAAGGAACCGGTTGCTGATGGCCATGTCTCTACGGTAAAGCGTCGGGGTGTTTCTGTGACGCTCCCATCTCTTTTAGATTGCCATTCCGGGGTGGATGTGGATTTGATTCCACAGGTGTTGGCGGTTGACAACCCAGATTGGGTGGTAGAGGAGAGCAAGATTACGCAGGTTGAGGAAGGCAGGAAGGCAAGAAAGAAGGCTGAATGCCAGGCTGAATCCAGTGCTAGGCGGAGTGCCAGGATTCAGAATTGCATTCCAAAAAACCCGGTTAGTCAATGACGGTATTCATTTGGAATACTAGGGGGTTGAATAACCCTGTTCGTCGGCGGGATCTTCGGGACAGAATTACGGCCATTAAGCCTTCTGCTATTATTCTATTGGAGACGAAACTTAAGTCTATGGCGGCACTTAATAACTCTGTATGGCCCAAACACTGGCTCTCTTTTCATAACTTGGACAAAGCCCATGGCGGTAGGATTGTAATGGCTTTGGACCCTTCAGTTTGGAAGGCCACCCTAACCTCGTCATCTGATCAACACATCTCTATTTCCTGTACTAACTCAGGGGGGTTATCATGCACTATAACAGGAGTGTATGGCCGGAATACATTGGGGGAGCGAAAGGATTTGTGGAGTTCTCTACAGCGAGATGCAGCTGCTATGAATAATGGAGGGTGGATGGTTTGCGGGGATTTTAACTGTGTGCTCTCTGCTGCGGACAAATTAGGGGGAAGGAGGTTGGAGCAAAAAATGCTCTTTGATTTCAATGATTGTATTAGCGCCTGCCAGCTTCTACAGCTCAAGAGCACCAGATGCAAGTACAGTTGGAGTAATAATAGAGCGGGGGATGGACGGATTTCAGCTCGGTTGGATAGAGTATTCATTAATGGTGATTGGCTCAGACTGCTCACGGCTTCATATGTTGAGTATTTGGATCCTATTACTAGTGACCATTCGCCTATGGTTGTCAGATTCCATCCTCAGGTACATTCCGTTCCAAAGCCCTTCAAATACTTTAAGTATTGGAGCAAATGCCCAGGGATTTCTGAAATTATAGATGAGAGCTGGGGGGGGGGTTATGTGGCAGGCTCCCCTATGTATTGTGTGTCCCAAAAACTAAAGAGGTTGAGACCATTACTTCGCAAGTGGGCTAGCAATTATAATGCAAGTAAGATGGTAAATCTGTGCCGTGCAAAACTTGAAGCTGTAAGGGAAAATCCGCATTTGTTTACTGATGAATCTCTCCAAGTTCAGGAGCAGGCTTTGATGAGGGAGCTTGCGAGTGCCATGAGTCTGGAGGAAGAGATGATCCGCCAAAAGAGCCGCCAAAATTGGATATCCTTGGGGGACCGCAATACTAAATTCTTTTATAATGCTATGAAGTCTAGAGAAAGCCACAACTGTTTAACTCATTTGGTATATGCTCAGGGGAGGCAAACTAGCTCTTTTGATGTGCTGAAACAGGAAGCTATTGATTACTATATGGAGTTATATAACCAAAATCACTATGAGACTACATTCAGTTCTATTATCCCTAAGCGTATTCTCACAGGGGAAGCTTCCTCCTGGCTGATCAGAAGAGTTTCAGATGAGGAAATCAGGAATGTTGTATTTCAGATGAATCCTGACAAGGCCCCTGGCCCTGATGGATATAATGCGCATTTCTTTCAGACCTATTGGTACAGGATTGGAGAGGATGTTTCTTTGGCAGTCAAGTCCTTCTTTGCATCGGGCTACCTTCTCAGGCAAGTTAACCACACCCATCTTACTCTTGTTTCTAAGAATTCTAATGCTTCCACACTTAGTGACTATAGACCAATTGCATGCTGCAATGTTTTATATAAAATTGTCAGCAAGATTATATGCAATAGGCTCAGGGTGGTGGTTCATGAACTTATCTCGCCTAATCAGGCAGCGTTCCTTAAAGGGAGGCTATTATCGGATAGCTCCCTTATTGCTCATAAGCAGATTAGAGACTTCAGTAACCCAATGGGGGAAGGGCCTGCCTAAAGCTGGATTTGCGGAAAGCATTCGATTCTGTGAATCGAGAGTTTGTGCTACACTTTTTGGGTCAGATGGGGTTTCCTACTGTGTTTATAAGGTGGATTCGTGAATGTATTACTTCGCCTACTTTCTATGTGATGGTTAAGGGCTCCCCTGTGGGGTATTTTGATGGAAACAGTGGAATTAGGCAAGGGGATCCTCTCTCCCCTTACTTGTTCGTTATCTCCATGGAAGCTTTTTCAATCCTGATGACTAAAGCACTTGCTAGGGGCGTACTTCAGCCCATTAGACGATCTGGATCCATTTCCCCTCTTCTGTTTGCGGATGACCTGCTAGTGTTTTACAGAGCTAATCTAAAAACGTTCAGAGGTATCAAGTCATTACTCCTTGACTTCACGAATTTTACGGGGTTGCAAGTAAACTGGGATAAGAGCCGGGCAATATTTAGTAAGGGCACCAAGGACATGTCTATTCTTGCGGATTGCTTAGGTATAAAGATTTCCTCCACTTTTACTACCTACCTTGGGCTCCCTTTGTCGTCCAAATATCCCAAAGCCCTGATGTATGGTAGATTGGTAGATAAATGCAAGAAGAGGATTATGGGTTGGACGTCATCTATGTTATCTATTGCGGGGCGGATTGAGCTGGTGAAGTCGGTCATTTATGGTATGGTGTCGTTCTGGTTGCAGGCCTATCACATGCCCTACTCTGTGGTGCGAGAAATTTCATCTCTTTGCAGGCGGTTTATTATGGGTCCCTCACGTGCATGGGCTTGGAAGGATATCTGTACCCCTAAGGCTGAAGGAGGAGTGGGCATTCGGTTGTTGGAGGATCTCAATGTGGCAGCTGGGGTTAGGCTTACTTGGAGGTTTCTTACATCCAAGAGCTTATGGGCGAAGCAAATGAGAGGTAGATATGATGGGGTTGATGGGTTCTATGCGGCTAAAGTTTCATTGACACAATCGGGCACTTGGAAACATATGCTGAATTGTAGAACGGCATCCAACAAACTTATCAAGCGGGTGGTGAGAGACGGATGCTCTACCCTTTTTTGGCATGACAATTGGCTAGATTGTGGTCCACTGAGAAATCTGGCGGCGGTTCCGCCTGACTCCTTTATGAAGCGTGTGAGTGACTATTGGGTCAATGGGTCTCGGGAGAATGACTCGGCAATCGCTAACATCCGGCATCACCTTTCCAAGGTCACCATTGTACAGGGTTTGGATTCTTGGGTCTGGGCACCCTCTTCTAGCCGCAACGTGCAATCATCATCTCAACATCTCGGCAATGTACAATATGCATTAGGCCGGCCACACCCAGCTACTGCACTAAATTCCGCAACCTGCATGCGCACTTCATCCGCTGGGTTGCATCGTTTCAAGCAACCGTCCAGGCACTCCACTTCAAGCGGCAATTCTCTTACAGGCAATGCGGATGCAGGTGATCTTTTCAATTTTAAAGAGGCATGGGAAGGTGTTCGTGTGCGGGGTGAGCCGTTCCGTTTCCATAAGTTGGTATGGTTTCCGGGTAATATTCCTAAGTGGGCTCTCACACTTCTTCGAGCTTTAACGGGTAAGCTCCTTACTAGAGATATTATAAGTAGATGGGGATTAAACACCCCTGTCAACTGTGTTCTTTGTGGCGAAGATACCTTGGAGAATATTAGCCACATATTCTTCAATTGTCCATACTCTAGTTACCTCCTTAACAGAACTTTGCTAAAGCTAAATGTCAAATGCCAGAATGAGCCCTCACTGGCCGATATTGGTGACCTTTTCTTGTTGAAGTTCCGGGGGAAAGGAGCTCTGAGCAAATTAGCTAATACTGCTCTCTCAGCTATGGTTTGGCACATCTGGCGTGAGCGGAATTGTAGGATTTTCGAGGAGAAAAGCAGAGGAAAAACGGAGATTTTTGAGGTGATTGCTGCGGATATCAGAATTGCTATGACAGGCCAAGATCCCACTTCCATTGCGGAGAAATCTGTATTTGCAAATTGGGAGTTCCGTGATTTGGGCTAGGCCATGATTTTTGATTATTTTAGAATTGTATAGTTTGCTTAGGATGAATAGTCTCTAATTAAGAGTGACGGCGCTTATGCCCTCTCCTCTTTTTATTGATTCGTCATGCCTACTTACTATAGTGTTGTAAATTTTCGGGCCTTCAATAAAGATTTACTAACTTTCCAAATATATATATATATATATATAAGATGCTCAGTTTAGGGCCCATTTAAAACGAAATGAAAGAAGCATGGGTCAGTGCGGCTCGTGAGGTGATAAGGGAAAAGATTTTGTTATGATTCTTTATTTAAAAGATTTGACCTGGTGACAAGAATTTTAACAGGATTTATATGATAAGATCTCTAATAGGTCAGTAGTAGGATCCTATCAGATAGCTTTTTAAAAAAATGTGTATCTATATTTTGAGTACGTTTTCTTTCTTTTGAAACAAAGTTAAGAATATCTTAATTTAAAGAGAATTGATATTTAGTACAAAAATACAGGCTCGAAAAATTTAACAAGAACTTTATTAAGAAGAGCAAATGAAATAATGAAATAGGCGTTCTTGACGTCCAAAAATTACAACGAAAATACCAGGGCGATCATGGAGACGAGACATACAGATCTACTGAGCCCGATCGTGCGTAACGCCTACCAAGAATTTACGTAAAATTGGAAACGACGTTTTGAGTCAAATGACTAGAACGCCCCTATCATTTCAAGGTCGTTTTGTGAGGAAACGCGCCATGAAAAGACGTCCCCAAAAATTACTATAAAATTCAACACCCCAAAACGATCGCAATGGCATATCGCATCGCATATGCCGGAGCTCAGAAATAGCCAAATAAAAATACGTGCACGATAAAGCACGTGCGCACAGAAAATTACAAACGGTCGGAAAGCGGCCGTTACATTCTACCCACCTTAGAAATGATTCCGTCCTTGGAATCACTCATACTAAGGCTAATTATAAAATCTATAAATACATAAGCCTATAACTCACATCCTCCACACCATGGTCTCTAGTCCTATACTTTTAACATCATTCCTCAAATAATCTGTCATAATCCTTCTTTTCACTGGATAATGCCACGACTAAACTCACATCCTAATACTTAGCTATAGACCCACCACTTACTGTTCAAATTTCCAACTCCAAGTCCTCACAAAAGAATAATAATCATCTTCTCATACCATACCACTCCGCTAAACATCATCGCTCAATAACATCTTTTAAATTTCTCAATCTTTTCCCAACATTAATAAATCTCCAAAAATGAGATTCTAGTCAACCACCAATCCTAGACAAAAACTTGGTCTATCCTATGCTACCTTCACAAATCAACAATCGCCATGTCTTCAATACATTCTTGTCATATCTTCCCATAATTTTATCTACCAAATAATTTGGACTATCAAGATCACATCTCAACCTACCTACTATAACTAATCCCAAGCAATATTAAGTCCGACTACCTAACCATCCATTTATCTCAACGCGTCGTATCATTCTCAAAGTCTTCTCACGTCAACTCGATAACCAAGTCTTGACGCTTACAATGTTCTACTCATTCTCATGATCATCCTAACTCATACCATACTCTGTAGCCATCCCTATCTACCATTCAACTAAGCCTCAAATCTGACAGTTCTCATCTTCACGCATATAATCTCATTCAACCAGAATTCTCCATTGAGTCCGACACACTTCGGTTTTATAAAAAGGCTTGGACAGCCCATTCTTTTCATCCGAAAGAAATCTATTCCAATATCCTTATTGTTCCAAAATCGGTCAATTGTTGCTATAACAAATCTCATCTCTCCCGGAGCCTACCCGCAAACAAATCCTACAACAATACTGGCTAGTCCTAAAACTATAACAACCATAACATTTCTAAATGGAGAGAAAGAGAAGAGAAAATGGAAACTTAAAACCAGTGACACATTTTTAAAACATTTGGAAAAACGTGTGGAGTCGTGGTAATGGATGAGGAAAGATAATTGATTTGTGATCTTGTGAGCTAATTTCAAAACTTTAAAGGGTTGGTTTAAAAGAAAAAAACAAAGTTTTGATACAATCACATTCAGTCAAAGTTAAGCTATTCTATAATCGTGAAAAACTACGTCTAAGGAAATTGCCTGCTATGACCATATTCATATACATATGAATGCCGTCATTCAGACAACTTCAATCATATCATGGTTAACACTGAGTACACATTCAAGACACAAAAGATAATCATCGGGATCCTAAAGAACACACACGCATATAGGTCTACGCACTCTACTTATACTCATGCACCACGACGACATCACCTACCAAAAGGGCCTACTCCTAAACCGGAGATAACATAGACAACTACAAGGACTAATATCTACGCAAAATAAAGGAAACAGAAACCAAAAGTGTAACGAAATAAATCGGAAAGGACGAGTTCAAGTAAGGCGGGGCAAGGAGATAATTGGTTGGATGGAACGAAAAATATTCTTCAAAATAACTAGATTGATGACGAGAGAATTACGTGTGAAATATGGTATCATATACTTTTAAATATATATATATATATATATTTATATACTTAAAAGTGAGCAGATGTAGCAAATTAAAATTTTGGAAAAAGTAAGACGAAAGAAGGATGGGTAGGGTGAGAAACGATTGTTTTGCAAACGAAAATAAGTTTACACAAGGATTTTGAAATGTGGTCGCGAAGAACATAGAACTGATATAATAATAATAAGAAAATAATTGGAGTTCCCTCTAGTTTAGAAAATATTTTTAAACGTATGTACGGTAAGTGATTAGCAATACAATTTTGTAGTTTAGAAAAGTATCATATATATATATATTGGATTATAGAATTGATAACAAGGTGTAAAACTGAAACACGAAAGATGCCGATTTGAAAACAGGTACGAGATATTAAAATAATTTTACGACCAGGGAGGTTTCAAGATTAGTGAAAGAATTTTAACTCAACCGAAAAACAAGAATTTTGAAATATATAATATATGGGTTTTCAAAAAAAAGTTAAGCTGAGCGAAAGACTTAATAATAAATTTCGAAAGTATTTTTAGAGGAAGCAGAATTGGTCAAGGAAGGGATTCGGAGGATTGTCGATAATCGCCAGGAAATGATCACGTGAATCGGGAGACAGGAAAATGATCGCTCGAAGAATATGTGCAGGATACGAATCGTGAAGAGTTACGATGGAACATCACGGTCGATAACACAAAAGTGTAATGATCAGAGGGATGCTAGAAGTCAGGGGTTCTAGTCATCGGGTCGTCTAAAAATTAGGATAACTCAGCTCTAAGACTTCCTAATGAGCTAGACTATAATCAGGATCTAAAGAGAAGGTTCCTAAGAGAATCAAGGTTACGTTCTGCTGGGCCCGAAGTCGATGGACCCGAGCGAACGACTAAAAGAAAGGCTCTAGAAATCTAACACGATCAGAGTCAAGTGAGGGCTACTAAGGTATCCTAAGACTAGGATGACTAATTCCTAACCAAGGCGTCTGACTATCAAATTGGAACGTCTCCTAAGTCTTCCTACCATTTAAGACTGGGAACCTAATTCAGACTTGTACGTGGATATTAAATGAATGCGATACTTTTATTGTTCTGAACTTGTGCATGACCTGCATGGGCCACCACTAAAACATGTCACGCCCCGCTTCCCAAAAATACAGAGGCGAAGTGTGACAAAGGCCTGCTTAGGCCAGAGCTGAGAAGCTCAGACCCAATAAGCGTCTGTAGGGGTACCATTTTGAAAGTTTCAGGTTCTTGCATTAATAAAATTCTGAAAAATAGGAAGTACAGAAAGAAAAAGGCATTCATTAAATTAGAGATATAATATCCAGCGAGTACAAGTCTAAAAAGTAGCCTAAGCATGGCAACAAAATATTTAAAAGCAAACTAAAAGCATTAACCTCTGAAAGTGACGACTAAAAAGACCTCTAGGTCTGGTCCTCGTCGGGCACGTACTCTGGGTCGACGTCCTCGGCTCCTCGTACTCCAGCGAGTCTGCCTCGTCCACGAACTCTGGCTGAGCACCTGACGTACAACACCAAAAGAAGGAACTGTACGTCAGGTAAGGTCTACAAAAGGGGTTAGACCAAACTGCAAGTGTATCAACTTTTTAAACAACGATTTACTGGTTGATTAGCATGCTGGGGTTATAACTGAGTAACAAAAGAAGTAACGTAGCAGGAAAGTAAAGAGTAACAAGTAGTAGTCATAGCGTGTGATACCAACTACGGGACTAACCTACAAGTGTCAAGACAAGACGTGACGTGACGGGACAAGACAAGACAAGACAAGTGAGACACGAAAGGGTTCACGCCTTACGGTTCGAGGGGATCAGACCCTCTTGTCGTGTGCACGCTCAACCCAACCCCAAACCCCAAGGAAGACAAGACAAGACAAACAGTACAAGGGATCACTCGCTCTAGCTTGGCGAGTGCCCTATTGCCCGCAGGCTGTGAAACAGTACAAGGGATCACTCTCTCTAGCTTGGCGAGTGCCCTATTGCCCGCAGGCTGTGAAACAGTACAAGGGATCACTCTCTCTAGCTTGGAGAGTGCCCTATTGCCCGCAGGCTATGCAAGACGAGACAGAACGTGCAATGACGGGAAGAGTTATTCTAGGGTGTCCACACACACGCACACACATGTTAACCCTACGATGTCAAAAGTTGTTGTTGTCAGGCTAATACTTCGTCGTCAAGTCTGAGCCGTCAGAGGTCGTCCCGGACTCTATCATTTCACGTCCGGTTCTATTTGTTCACAGTTATCAGTTCTAACCAACTAAGGCCTAAGCACGGCCAAAAGTGCAAGTGGTATACACTTGCCTGTGATGGCGAGTGTGTCGTCCTCCCGAAGCGTCTCGTCCAAGCGTCTCATCCGCGGAAGTCCGTCTGAAACAGTGCCACGGCGACGGTGTCAGGTCTCAATTTCATCAAATCCTATTAGGGTTCGTTTCAAGGTTGTCGGGGCTACCCTAATTGTCAAAGTCACGTTTTGGTGTTTTATCAGTCTAGGTCGACCACTACCCTATAAGCACAGAAAAATTGTCTGATGGTTGATTTCTACAGTGAGCAGCGTTTTACTAGTGCGGAAAAGTAAATTTAGTTGTAGTTGTCCAGTTTTAGTTTAGGGTTCAGTTTTTCTACGGTGTGGGTTTGCTACGAGTTAGGGGAAACCAACCTGAATGATGATTAACCGTGAATCTGACGTCGGGTCTGGAAACGGCCATTGTTCGCGTTGCCTACGCTCCGGTTCCTCGACTGCGGTAGCGCGTATATATCTGCGTCGTAAGGTCTAAATTATCAAGCTTATGGATTAACTAATTAGAAGAATATTAGCTTGAACTCGCTAACTTATCCAAAATAATATTAATAGAACACAAGTACTGTTTGCTTACCAGCAGATATATATATATATATATATATATATATATATATATATATATATATATATATATATATATATATATATATATATAGTCCATTTGCAATGTAAGCTAACACATTATATTACGTACTTATAATGCTAATGTGATGACACTTATAATATACTCACATGTATCATAGAATATAATAGCGGCAGATTATAGAGTTACTCTATATCTATGGTATGCCATATATGATGTTGTGAGTACTACCACATACTACCCAAAATATAATAACTTACTGACTAAATTCATATAACTAAAATTCCTAATACTATAGAGTAAGGCATTCTGTTAATTCAACCAGGGATTATAAGAAGTTAAGTTACTAATACCCCCACACTAAAATAATATCGGCCAAGCTAGAGTACAGGTTAACTATAATACTTACCTAGGTTCCTCTCCCCATCGACTGGTTTCTTGTAGAGGTGAAAAGAGCACAGCAGGGGCGAGATCAGCGACGATGGCCACTAGCAGCAGCGGCAACATAGCGGTAAGGGCAACGAGAGAAACGGCAGCAAGGGGAGGACTGCCGCCGGTCAGTGGCGTTCGGTGGCGGCCTACGGCGCTTCCCGGTGATCTGCGAGGCTGGGGCGACGCTCGCTTGGCCAGCGATGGCCGGAAATCGCCGCAGCGATGGAAGCTGCAGCTGCTCACGGGGAGGCCGCTGTTGTCGGCGTCTTACAGGCGGCGAAGAGCGACTGAGGGGGGGTCTCCGATGGGTCGACGGTCGGAGCAGGGTGCTGGGCGTCGTTGCGCGGCGGTCGGAGTGACTGTGGAGCGAGGGGGGAGATGCAGGAGAGGGTGATCGGGGTTGTGGCGGCTGCTGCACGGGAGGTGGTGGCCGCGCGGCGAGAGCGGGGCGGCGCCGAGCTGAGGGAGTGGCCGCTGGTGAGAGGTTGAAGGCGTGGAAGAGGGAGAGATACGTCAGGGGGAGAGAGCTCTCGGAAGTTAATTGGTGGCGGCTGCGAAAGTGCACAGCCCTAGCTTTAATTAGATGACAGAATTTGTATGATAGGTATAGGGTTTTAAATATATATATATATATATATATATATATATATATATATATATATATATATATATATATATATATATATATATATATATATATATAAGATGCTCAGTTTAGGGCCCATTTAAAACGAAATGAAAGAAGCATGGGTCAGTGCGGCTCGTGAGGTGATAAGGGAAAAGATTTTGTTATGATTCTTTATTTAAAAGATTTAACCTGGTGACAAGAATTTTAACAGGATTTATATGATAAGATCTCTAATAGGTCAGTAGTAGGATCCTATCAGATAGCTTTTTAAAAAAATGTGTATCTATATTTTGAGTACGTTTTCTTTCTTTTGAAACAAAGTTAACAATATCTTAATTTAAAGAGAATTGATATTTAGTACAAAAATGCAGGCTCGAAAAAATTTAACAAGAACTTTATTAAGAAGAGCAAATGAAATAATGAAATAGGCGTTCTCGACGTCCAAAAATTACAACGAAAATACCGGGGCGATGGTGGAGACGAGACGCACAGATCTACTCAGCCCGGTCGTGCGTAACGCCTACCAAGAATTTACGTTAAATTGGAAACGGCGTTTTGAGTCAAATGACTAGAACGCCTCCATCATTTCAAGGTCGTTTTGAGAGCAAACGCGCCGTGAAAAGATGTTTCCAAAAATTACTATAAAATTCAACACCCCAAAACGATCGCAACGGCATATCGCATCGCATATGCCGGAGCTCAGAAATAGCCAAATAAAAATACGTGCATGATAAAGCACGTGCGCGCAGAAATTTACAAACGGTCGGAAAGCGGCCGTTACAAAGATGGAGAGGGATTCCTACCTCCATGAAGCTCTATTTTCTCCTCTAAAACACCAAGCTTGAGCTCTCTCCATGACTCCTCAAATCTCCTTCAAGAAAGCTCCCAACTTGCTTAAGAAACCTCCTCTTTAAAAGCTCAAATCAAACCCTTTTGCTAGCATATTTCATAAGAGGGTTAATGGGAAGAGAAAGGAAGGATTTTTCCTTGAAAAACTTGGGGAAAATGCAAGGGGGAGCGGGAGAACGAAAATGGCAAGAAAAGATGAAAATAATAAAGGAAAAAAATGAGAAATAGAAAGGAAAATGAAGTTTTCTAGATTTTTCTCTTCTTTCTTTCCTCTTCTTTTCTTTTCTTTTCTCTTCTAAATGTTTCTTCTTATCTCTAAGGTCAAAGGGTCAAAGGCTCTAGAATATGCCATGCAAGGTAGAATGACATAAACACCCTCATCACTTAGCCCCTCCAACTTCTAGGATATTACCAAATAGCCTTTACTATGCACACCCACCTCTTTACCATACACGCACATCTTAACTTAATTACAACAATTCCACTACCCCAACCCCTTTCCACATTAGTCCTCATACACACCCTCATTCATGAATCCACACATACATAGTGTACACACACATACACTTGCATGCACATGCATCCCTACCCTATCTCTACATAAAGGTCGTTATCATCTCTTTGTACATCCAAGCACACGCACTACATACATTCATGCCATATGTATCAACATAACCCATATATACACATGTAATAGCTTCACACACACACACACACACACACACACACACACACACACACACACACACACACACACACACACACACACACACATCTACATCCATTCCACACATCGCTACAAGTAGTCAACATACTAGCATACTAACATAAGATATGCAACAAACCACTACTAATGTTAATACCAACAGTTACAATCCAATACCAATACTCATTACACCATGATACTCACTACATATCACTACACCACATCCGTTAGTAGATAAACAACCAATATTCACTTCCATTATAGATAATACAATAGTCCACACGTTAGTTATCAAGGACATACACTTAGTTATTATACACACTACATAGTATTCATCACAATACACTACCTTACATATGCACAACCATAGACATTTCTAATCAAGCATTCATAGATACCTATCCAAGTATCCATATATCTATATACCCATACCAATAGGCATCCAAATATTTTTTTACTATACACACCACAATCAAATACATACAAATAATACTCTTACTACACACACTACATGCATATGCAAGCATACATACAGTATCAGTCAAACAAATATATCTGCCCTAGCGTATATGGCACTATGGGCCATTACACGCCTGTTGAAGGATATTCCGGCCTATGCACCTTTTACAGGCACATGTGTAGTCTTCTACAGTCGCCTGTCCTGGCTCAGATTATAGCCGTTGTGATTTTTATAGCCATTGACCAGACGACTGTCAGTTATTCATCAGTCGACTGTCCTAAGCATAAACTGCCAAAATCTAGCCGTTGCAGATTTATTCGTTTGGGCTTTTTTCTTAGATTTGAGAGTTTGTTTGGGTTTCTATATATAGGAGAGGGCTTAGTTCATTAGAACCTCTTGCAACTATTGCAAATCATTAGAGATTGATTAAGCCACTCTCAAACTCTCTCATTTGTTGGTAGTAACGATCTATGAACTTCGTGTTTGATGATAACAAACGTGTGTGAACGTTTTTAACATGTGTGTTAAGTGTTTCAGGGATGGAGAGCTTGTGATTAATTCACAAAGAGACCTGGTCAATGTGCAAAGGACATATTCCTAAGAGTCGCATGTTTCCCTTAGAAGCCCTAAAAAGAGCTGGCCGAAATACCTCTCAAAAAAAACAAAAACTTATAACCCAAAAAGCCCAGGCCGAAGTTTAGGGTAGCCGAACCTTTTTTGAGGGGGTTTAAGCAGCCGCAAGTTTCTAGAGAGATATCCATCAAGCTGCCGAAACTTTGAGAACCCAAGCAACAACAAAAAACCTAGTCCACAAATATTATTAATAGGGCAGCCACAGGTTTTTTTGTTAAAAAGCCAATCAAAAAACAGAAGAGAGGATGTCGATTTATTTTGAGGGGGCGTTGAAAGGTGCTTTGAAATTTCCAAGAAGCCAAAACAAAACCTAATACCAAAAGATCCTCTGACAATGTTCCCAGGTTAGCCGAATTTTTTGTTTTGTCTTCATTTTTTTAGAGCCGCAAAAAGATATATCCCCTTACAATTTTCCATCAGGCCGAAGCTTTTCTATTTTTTTTTCATTGCAAACACATTTTTTTTTATCCCATCCAAATCTCTGAGAGCCGTACCTTATCAACAAAAATCATCAAAATCTCTTCCAAATTTTTTTTGTTGTGCCTTTTTGAGAGCCGCACGTTTCCACAGCAAAAACAAAAAAACAAAGGCTGCAAGTCTGTTTCTCTTTGGGGTTTTGTTAACAGTCGAAATCTTGTTCACATTATCAATCTCCAAGAGATGCTGCCTTGATCTCGTGTACATCAGAAATTGGAGCATTCCAACTTGAGGAGATGCAACCTGTGTTCAGAACTCTATGCCGCAATATTGTTGATCGATTGCTTCAGGACTTCAGAGGGGACTACTACCTGTCAGATTGATCTGAACACGCGCTGAACGACAGAGACATCAACGCCATCACAACTGAGCGATTCTAAACTCTGAACTTTATTTTATTTGTGATTGTGGCGTTGTGATCTTTGTAGAACTATTTTATTATCTTTTGGAGACTTGGCTAGTTGGGACTAGCTAAGAGAGAGCTTTACTAGGATTGTTATTGTTTGGGCACTTTGGTGAGTGCAGGTACTGAGAGCCAGGTGAGTGTCGAGTTGGTGCTGTAGCTACAGGTTGTACCAGTTAACTCTAATAATCTAGTATTGCTTTTGGGGCTGGACATAGGTCGTTGGGACGACCGAATCAGGGTATATCACATGTGCATGCTGTGATTGTTGTACTATACTCTGCGTCTGATTTATTGTTCTATAACTACGTGTGATTTCTCGTGGGTTGCACGAGAACTTTTATAAGCCTATTCACCCCCCCCCCCTCTAGGGTTAGATCCAGATCCAACAAGTGGTATCAGAACCAGTTCAGAGGACTAGCCTAGTTGACCATGTCTATTAATATGTCTGATTCTGCTTTTGGTGAGAGTCAATCTATATCCCGTCCCCCTAAGTTTAACAGTGTTGATTTTGCATATTGGAAAACTAGGATGAGGATTTATTTAGCTGCTGTTGATTATGATGTATGGAGAATTGTGAAAAAAGGCTATAAACCTCCCACCATTACTGTTGATGATAATGAAATGTTAAAACCAGAAGATTAATGGGATGACTTTGATAAAATGCGCTTTTCATTGAATAATAAAGCTATGAATACATTGATTTTCTCTTTAGATAAAACTGAGTTTAACCGTATATCTCAATGTCAGACTGCACAGGAAATTTGGCATACTCTGGAGGTGACTCACGGGGGAACGTCGCAGGTTAAAGAGTCCAGACTTGCATTACTCAGCACTGAATATGAAAGCTTCCGCATGCTTCCATCTGAGTCAATTAAAGAGATGTTTGCGAGGTTCACAGACATCGTCTACAAATCTACCTCTCTTGGAAAGCCGTACTAGAGTCTGGAGCAAATCAGAAAGATCTTAAGAGCGCTGCCTAGCACCTTCCGTCCCAAAATCACAGCTATTCAGGAAGCAAGGGATTTATCGCAGATGAAAGAGGAGGATCTAATAGGGAACCTGATGCCCACGAGCTCAAGCTGCAGAGCGTTGAAATCAGAGAGAAAGATGAGATCAAGACTTCAAAGGCACTAGCCCTTCAGGCTAAGGAGGATGAAGACAGAGATGAAGAGGAGGCTTTTTTGGTAAGAAGCTTCAAGAAGTATATCAGAACAGGCAATGGGAGATCAGAAATGCTAAAAAGGTTTAATCGCTCTAACAAGTTTAACTCTGGAAATAAATTTTCTGAGCAGACTACTACTGATCTGGTTATATGTTTTAAATGTAAAAAGCAGGGACACTTCATAAAGCAATGCCCTCAATCAAAGAACAATGATGCAAATCAAAAAGGGAAATCTTTGGTGCTCACATGGGATATGGATAGCGAGGATGAATCTCAAGAGGAAGTTGCACACTCCTCTCTTTGCCTAATGGGAGAACTAGATGAGGTAAAATCCCTAACCAAAGCTGAACTTATAACTATTTGTAAAGAAATGGAAAAGGAAATTCAAATCTTGGAATCAAATGTAGAGTTACTTGAATCCCATGTAGAAAAGTTTAAATGTGCTAATTTTTAATTGCAACATGACAAGTATAATATGTCATTAGAAGTTGATGAAATTAAAGAGAAGCTTGTTGCATGTAATTCTACTATCAGCTCTTTGAAAAAGGAAAAAGCTTGCATGCCCACTGAAACTGAATGTCTAAATTGCTCTACTCTACTTAAAGATACTAGCATGTTTAAACAAAATATGGCTAAGCTAGAAGTTGAAAATGAATTGCTAAATGAGAAGATTTGCATGCTAATAAATGAAAACAAAGAGCTAGAAATGAAGATGGCTAATCTGAAAAAGAGTGAGGAAGAGAACAAAAAGGCCTTCATTAGTAAATGTACCATGCTTGTTAATGAGAACATGTTTTTAAAGTCTAAAATATCTGATCTTGAATTGTCTATTAAAAAATTTGGTGTTGGAAAGCATTCATTAGACATTATTCTAGGTAATCAGATACATGGAAATAACAAGCATGGTTTGGGCTATGGAAATAAAATTGATGAGAGGCCTAGAATTAATAGAAAGCATCAAAAAGAAACTGGTGTAGGAAGAAGCATGTCTGCAAAATGTTATACATGTGGTGGTGTTGGTCATGCTTATTATAATTGCAAGTATAGGAATACCAACATCAAATTTAAGCAAATTTGGGTTCCAAAAAATAAAGTGACTAACACTAGTGGACCTATTTGGATTCCTAGGTCACACATATCATGCTCTTCTTATGTGTAGGTACATGGCACGGCTAAGGGACAAAAGTGTGAGTGGTACTTAGACTATGGCTGCTCAAGACACATGACGGGTGAGAGAGAAAAGTTCATTAGCCTTGCAAAGCATGAAGGATGAAATGTTACTTTAGGGGACAATGGAAAATGCAAGGTAATTGGTAAAGGTGTTGTAGGTAACGACACCTTTCAGCTTACAGATGTTCTATTGGTTGAAAAGCTTAAACATAACCTCATTTCTATCACTCAGCTGTGTGACAAAGGTATGAAAGTTGAATTTGATGCAAATCTTTGTAGAATCATTGATAGCTCCACAGGTGACACTACTATTACTGCAAAAATAAATAATAATGTTTATACTCTTATGCTTGAAGAACTGACGGTTTCTAAATGCTCGCTTGTAGGTGAAGAAGAGGCCACGCTATGGCATAGACGATTAGCACATGCAAGCATGGGATTGATAAAGAAGTTGGAAAACAAAATTTTGGTAAGAGGACTACCGCAGCAGACATATGAGAATGGTAAGTTGTGAGTGGCATGCACCAAATGTAAGCAAACTAAATCTACTTTCTCTAGCATTAATGAATTTGCCACCACACCCATATTGGAACTAGTGCACTTGGATTTATTTGGTCCAGCAGACATTGCCAGCCTAAGAGGTAAAAAGTATTTTTTTAGTATTGGTTGATGATTTCTTTATATATACATGGGTATACTTCCTAGACAAAAAATCAGATTCATTTGACCATTTTCAAAACTTTTGCATACAAGTTTCTAATGAGAAAAATTCTTCCATTGTAAAAATTAGAAGCGATCATGGATGTGAGTTTGAAAATGCTATTTTTGAAAAAAAATTGTTTTGAAAAAGGAATTTTACATGAATTCTCTTCTCTTAGAACACCTCAACAAAATGGGGTGGTCGAAAGAAAGAATCGCACATTAAAAGAAATGGCTAGGAGTATGTTAAATGAATATAGTTTGCCTATGTCTTTTTGGTCTGAGGCCATTAATACTACATGCCATGTATGCAACAGAGTTATGATTATACTATACTAAATAAAACTTCGTATGAACTATGGCATGGCCACACTCCTAAAGTTTCTCATTTTGGAGTTTTTGGATGCAGGTGATATATATTAAATACAACAGAACAGCTTGGCACCTTTGAACCCAAATCAGATGAGAGAGTGTTCGTGGGATATTCGACAAGGAGCAGAGCATACAGGATTTACAATAAATGCACCCTTGCTAATGTAAAATTTGATGAATCTGATATAAATTCTTTGGATTGCAGGCAGAACAATGAAGAGGAAAATGTAGAACAACAAAGCATTCCAAAGAATAATGAGGAGCAACCTGAAATACAAAAGGAAGCTGAAACTGACATGGCAGAAATTCAAGAAGAAGCAGTTACCAGAAGAGAGCTGAGGTTCAATCCAAACCACCCATCAGACGTAATTATAGGAGAGCCTACGGCAGGTATTCGCACATGTTCCTCTTTTAGAAATATGTTTGCTCTATGTATTTATGGTGAATTTATTTCTGTAATAGAGCCTAAGACTATAGATATTGCTTTAGAAGAGGAAAGTTGGGTTTTGGCCATGCAAGAGGAATTAAATCAATTTGTTAGGAATACTGTCTGGAAACTAGTGCCTAGACCCACTGATTATCTTTTAGTTGGTACTAAATGGGTGTTTAAAAATAAGCATGATAAATCTGGTAATGTTATTAGAAACAAGGCTAGGTTGGTAGCTAAAGGTTACAATCAAATTGAAGGAATTGATGTGGATGAGACTTTTGCACCAGTTGCTAGGCTTGAGTACAATAGAATCTTGCTAGCTTTTCCAAGTTATAAAGGGCTTAAACTAAAACAAATGGATGTAAAAAGCGCTTTTCTTAATGGCTACCTAAAAGAAGAGGTATGTGTTGAGCAACCCCCAGGTTTTGAAAGCCATAATTTTCTAAACCATATTTATAAATTAGAAAAAGCTTTGTATGGTCTTAAGCAAGCTCCACGAGCTTGGTATGACCGTCTAAGCACATATTTTTTGGAAAATAATTTTAAAAAGGGGAGTGCTGACCATACATTATTTTTGATGCATGAATCTGATAATTTCTCATTGTGCAAATATATGTTGATGATATTATTTATGGTGCTACTAACGATCTACTATGTCAAAAGTTTGAAAAAGTCATGCAGGATCAGTTTGAGATGAGCCTTGTGGGAGAGCTGAAATATTTTCTGGGGTTCCAAGTAAAGCAAGGAAAGGAGGGCATATTTCTATATCAAACCAAATACATCAAGGAGCTTCTGAAAAAGTTTGGGATGGAGAATTCTAAAGGAATTGGAACGCCGATGTGCCCCAACACAAAAATGGACAGGGATGAACAAGGAGTTGTAGTGGACCAAACGCTATATCGAGGTATGATTGGTTCCTTGTTGTACTTGACTGCTTCTAGGCCTGATATAATGTTTGATGTATGATTGTGTGCACGCTTTCAATCAAACCCAAAAGAGTCTCATTTAAAAGCCATTAAAAGGATCTTTAGATACCTAATTAGTACACCTACTTTAGGCCTTTGGTATCCTTCTAGTGGTAATTTTGATTTGGTGGGTTATTCTGATGATAATTATGCGGGTAGTTTAATGATAGAAAGAGTACTAGTGGCACTTGTTTTATGCTAGGACACTCTTTAGTTTCATGGTCTAGCCGTAAGCAAAATAGTGTTGCATTATCCACTACTGAAGCAGAGTATATTGCTCTCAGCAGCAGCTGTTCTCAAGTATTGTGGATGATGCAAACATTATCTGACTACGGACTAGCTCTTAAAAGAGTTCCTCTTAGATGTGATAGCAAGAGTTCCATAGATCTTTCTAATAATCCCGTACACCACTCTCGTACTAAACATATTGACATAAGACATTCTTAGAGATCACCTCACTAAAGAGGATGTGTCTGTTGAGTTCGTTCCCACGGAATCACAACTTGCAGACATATTCACCAAACCTTTGGTTGAGGCTTGTTTTTGTCGTCTTCGTCTTGAGCTTGGTATTATTGATAAAAATTAGTACGAGATTCCCTGCTTTCTTGTGTGCTTGAACCTTTTTTTGTTTGTGTGCTAGTAGTTGCATTGTTATGTGTGCATGATTTTTTTTTGTGCTTGCATCGCATGTTTTCTTTAGTACCTCATGCATAAAAACAAAAAAAATGAAAAACAAAACCAAAAAAATGGTGCTTAAATGTGTATCTGTCTCTTTGTTTCATTAAAAAAGAATTCATGAATGATTTTCATATCTATGTAGAAATTGGTGTATTATTTCTTTTGCCACATGTGCATGTTCATCTTTCTAAATATTCATGGCATGTTCAATGACTGAAAATAACTTGATTTTTACACCACCTACTTCACTTCCACATGTATTCTTATTGTTGCACATTTGGAGATATCGTTTATGAAGTATGGAAAGTGAATGTAGGAGGAAAAGTTAACTGAAATCTAAGAGATATGATATACCTTGCCATGGATAAAAAATTATGCAAAAGAAATTGTTGTTAGAAGTATTTAAAAAATGAAAAAGAAGGATAATTGCTCTATATGTAAAATGGATACAATCCTTGGCAACGGTATTACCCACGAGTATCCAACATAAGCTTTATGGGTAATCCTTAGCGTTGGTGTATTTACTCGTCAAGCAATTCCACCCCCACATCTAAGAGTCCTTATAGGCTATGTTTTGGGGGGTATGGTATCTTGAACTCATTTTTAATGAGATGGGGAAAATCAATCCTAGGTGATAGAACGTTATATTGAAAATGTGGATTGGTATTGGTTGCTTTCTTAATGATTCTCCCTTTGTGCTTCAATTTTAATCATCACACATACATGTTGGTGTTGCAGTCTTAGTTGTTTAATTTCATTGAATTTTGACTTGACTATTCTATGATTGTATGCAAGCAATTGTTGGTAATGGTTAATAATACTCTCTTTTTTGCATATTATATGATTTTGACTTGGTGTTATAGCTTTTGATGATAACAAAGGGGAAGAAAATGGGAAGATTTGGTATTTGTGGTAATTGGTGTGCTATTTGGTATTTGTGGCATTTGGTGTGCTATTTGGTATTTGGCATTTGGTACTATCTTTGTAATGCTCGTGAAAATATGATCGGTTGATTAAGGGGGAGCATTAATGAATATTGGAGGAGCACAAAAATAGGGAGAGCATGCATATTGTTAACTTTACACATCATTGTTTGCACATCAGTATATAGCATTGCATGTCACCCTCTATCGTCACACTTTCACACACATTATTTGGCACTTTATTGCGCAAATCTTATACTTAGTTTGTCATCATCAAAAGGGGGAGATTGTTGGTAGCAATGATCTATGAACTTTGTGTTTGATGATAACAAACGTGTGTGAACATTTTTAACATGTGTGTTAAGTGTTTCACGGATGGAGAGCTTGTGATTAATTCACGAATAGACTTGGTCAATGTGCAAAGGACATATTCCTAAGAGTGGCATGTTTCCCTTAGAAGCCCCAAAAAGAGCTGGCCGAAATACCTCTAAAAAAACAAAAACTTATAACCCAAAAAGCCCAGGCCGAAGTTTAGGGTAGCTAAACCTTTTTTGATGGGGTTTAAGCAGCCGCAAGTTTCTAGAGAGATATCCATCAAGCTGCCAAAACTTTGAGAACCTAAGCAACAAAAATAACTTAGTCTACAAATATTATTAATAGGGTAGCCGCAGGTTTTTTTGTGAAAAAGCCAATCAAAAAAACAGAAGAGTGGCTATTGATTTATTTTGAGGGGGCGTTGAAAGGTGCTTTGAAATTTCCAAGAAGCCAAAACAAAACCTAATACTAAAATATCCTCTGATAATGTTCCCAGGTTAGCCGAATTTTTTGTTTTGTCTTCATTTTTTTAGAGCCGCAAAAAGATATATCCCCTCACAATTTTCCATCAGGTCGAAGCTTTTCTATTTTTTTTTCATTGCAAACACATTTTTTGATCCCATCCAAATCTTTGAGAGCCGTACCCTATCAACAAAAATCATCAAAATCTCTACCAGATTTTTTTTGTTGTGCCTTTTTGAGAGCCGCACGTTTCCACAGCAAAAACAAAAAAACAAAGGCCACAAGTCTGTTTCTTTTTGGGGTTTTGTTAACAGTCGAAATCTTGTTCACATTATCAATCTCCAAGAGCTGCTGCCTTGATCTCGCGTACATCAGAAATTGGAGCATCCCAATATAAGGAGCTGCAACCTGTGTTCAGAACTCTATGCCGCAACATTGTTGATCGATTGCTTCAGGACTTCAGAGGGGACTACTACCTGTCAGATTGATCTGACCACGCGCTGAACGACAGAGACATCAACACCATCACAACTGAGCGATTCTAAACTCTGAACTTTATTTTATTTGTGATTGTGGCATTGTGATCTTTATAGAACTATTTTATTATCTTTTTGGGGACTTGGCTAGTTGGGACTAGCCAAGAGAGAGCTTTACTAGGATTGTTATTGTTTGGTCACTTTGGTGAGTGCAGGTACTGAGAGCCATGTGAGTGTAGAGTTAGTGCTCTAGCTACAGGTTGTACCAGTTAACTCTAATAATCTATTATTGTTTTTGGGGCTGGACGTAGGTCGTTAGGACGATCGAACCAGGGTATATCGCCTGTGCATGCTGTGATTGATGTACTATACTGTGTGTCTGATTTATTGTGCTATAACTGCGTGTGATTTCTTGTGGGTTGCACGAGAATTTTTATAAGCCTATTCACCCCCTGGCTTAGATCCAGATCCAACATCATTTTCCTCTTAGTGCTCATATTCCTCTTTATGCATTGAAGTCAAGCTCAAGGGAAATCATCCAAGTGCATTCAAGCAAATCTCAAGCACTTGGTCATCCTCTTCCATGCCTTCTTCTTCATATGAGTAAGTTCATCATCAAGGCATAGGTAAGAGTATTTGTTTTACTTTGTTTTCATTGAAACCCTAACTTTCTATGTGAGAGCTAGTTACTCTCTTTATGAGAGTAACCATTGTGTAGGGTTGGTTGAGATCTCTCTGTATGAGAGTTTGAGTCTCTTTGTGTGAGAGCAAGGATTTCTCTGTGTGAGAATCCAAATCCTCTGTATGAGGTATTTCTGTGTGAGATTGTATTTACTTCTCTTTATGAGAATCATAGTGGATATTGGTGTGGCTGGACGTACCTAAGATTGGGAAACCAGGGTAAAATCTTGTGTTTGCATTTGGATTGATTGTGCTGATTAATTCCTCTTGTAATTATTATTTCGCATTCCGATGTGGGACTAAACGCGTTTGGAGAACTTTCTTAACCCACAACATGCATTTCACAAAGGCAAAGTTTGGTCAGTTAAATATCTCCAACCATTGATCTCCAAGAGTGATGTCATACATTGGTGCGAAGAGGGTTGAATGGTAAACGTGTAGGAAAAAACGACGCTCCATTTCGAGTTCGTTTGACCCCTCAAACAAAGACCCATAGATGGACAAAAAACTTCTTTACACACAGACCCAGCCGCCAGACTTGTTAAGGTTTCAAAAACCCCATGTTGGCCCTACGGTGTGGAGCCCACTTCCAGCTGCAGGCGTGGCCCACATGGGCGTTATGGGCACCCGCCCGCAGCAGGTGGGCGGGTCCCACTCGCCCGCATGGCGGGCCCGGGCACCTGCAGGTGCGGGTGCCTGCCCGTCTGGGTGGGCATGGCCACCGATGCGGGTGCGGGTCTAGCCCGCGAGTCGGGTGCCTGCGAGTGCTGGCGCCCGACCTGTAATGCCCTAAATGGGCCTTTTTAGTATTTTGGCACTATTTTCTTTGTGTGGAGTCCGTTTTGGATATCGTTTGAAGCCGGGTTTAGACTAGGACATTCCTGCCATCCAAGTACACATCTTATGTGTTCATCCAACATATAAAATTAGTACATTAAGTTTTTGTCACAAACACTTTGTGACGTATTAATTCCCTTGCATCTAATGCATTATCTCCCTAATCCTACCTTTTACTTGACGAATGTCTTAATCTATGTGAGACCCTACAGGCTGACCCTACTACAGGTGGGGCTTGAAACCCCAGACGGCAGTGACCGCGAGCAGCAGGTGTCGTCCCTGTTTCGGTATCATAATTATGTGGTTAACTCATCGACATGAGTATTGTCGGGACCACCCTGACTGTGTCTGTGATGAATACCGTAGGTTTAGTCCCTTCGTCAAAACTATGTCACCTAGCCAAGCCTAGGATACGGTCAATTGTCAACTCCACTAGCTTGAACTTGGTTAGTCTCCATCGGCCTTTAGTCTATCAATGTTGGACTTCTTCCAACATGATTTGGCCAAAGTTTTCACTAAAGGTCGAACTGACATGTACGACACTAACTCCACATAAACGGGAGAGACGAATCCTCTCCAGGTCATTACTCTCCTCGCATGCTGCAAGTGTCACCCAACGAAAGACCTTTTGACAGTCCTTGCCTCGAAGCTAGGTCAGAGATCTAAGTGACACTGTTTACGTACAATTTCATACAATGACCTCAAGTCTAAGGACCAACTTATCCATCATCATTAGGAGCTATCACTAACAAATTATTTATGTTAACCATGTGATAATTCTCGTTGGGTCGTTTAGTGAACTCATTCTCCAATGAGCACATGTGTCTTGTCTCCGACTTCGCCAAGTCGAACGACCATGAGATCATCGTCACGACTCCATGGTGAAGACAAAGCTACAATGGTCTATCCGATGTATCGATATTCTTTTCTCGAAACATCTACAACCACGAACGGTTTTAGACTTATGCTTCAAATGATAAAACAATTCTCCATGATCGAGATCTTCATCTCGATACTTGTTTGACCTTGCATCAAGTCTCGGGACTTTACCTAAGTCCTAATGTCGACTACATTATTGTTAACTTAGATAAATTCTTACCAAATTGCTTACTGTTATTTTGAACAAGACGTTTGTATACATACATAGAGATAAATTGCCTCGATGGCATACCAATCTCCTAACATATCCCACTTGCACTCTGGATCATTTATCCCGGTATCACATACCGCATTTACACATAATTCTCTCTAGACTTCATGTGGTAGAGCCTTCGTGTGTGAATTTGCTAAATCGTCTATAGTATAGACTTAAGGAGTTTATATGTTCATGCTAGACCAATCATTTCAATCTCATCCAAATTATTAAGTTGGTCTTTTGGAATCCATAACCTTTGACTTGCCTATCAAGCTTATCATCCTCACTTGAGATAATATCCCTTACGTTCCTTACGAGAATGCTCCATAATAGTTACTGGTCATCTGCACTGTTCATAATCGTTTCTGATAAAGTTTCAAATTCTTTGACCACTTTGTCAAAACATATGTTCCGGCTCCTTGAAGCCTCGCATACTTTTTATTCGCTCCCACTAACCTTGAAAACTCTCTAGCTGATTCATATAAGTTCGTTCTTCTAAATCATATTTAAAAATAGACTATACATGTATATTCCAGTTTTCATTGTCATCATGAGCATTTACATCGAGTCTGGTCCGAATATATCTGTACACAGCTGTTGGCAAGAAAGTTTTATCACAATCTGTTTATAGGAGTTCTGATGATAACTATTCTCAACCAGCATAACTTGTACTTCAATATTTTCTATTTGCATTAATCTTCTACCTTGAAGATTCACTTGCAGCCAAAAAGGAACACTTCTATTGGGCACGTCAGCTAAGGTCCATACCTTATTTACGTGCAAGGACCATTTTCGGATTGCATCAAGCCATTCCATAGAGTCATTACTCCAAATGGCATCTTGGAAGTTGTCTAGTCCATCATTAACTATGATGTTTTACACGACTCCTTCGTCTCACGAGGCTCGACTAATAGTGTGACTTCCTAACGATTAATTTGAGGAATATCTTATTGATAAGGTCCTCATAGAACCTTATCAAAACCGAGGCGTTATTATCTGGGGCTTAACCCAGAAGGAGAATTGTTACTCAAAGTCACTTGCCATGCATCACATCATGTCTAACAGAGTGCAATTCATGCTCTCCAATACACCGATGTGTTAAGAGACTTGACCTAAGAGAAAATCTCATTTTCTTTTAATTACGCAAGAATTACATAGCTAAGTATTCTTCTCTTCGATCTGATCGAAGTAGTTGAAATACTTCTATCATTGTGTTCTCTATTTTATTAGACGTTTGTTTCATCTAGAACACATGTCGTAATAAAATAAGTATAACATTTCAAGGCTAACTTTTAAACTTGGGTCTGGATACATCCATATGTACAAGACCATGAGTTCTCCAACTCATTCTCCCACTATCTTACAGAACGAGTTTGGCCAACATAGCTTCGGGACAAGACTTACAAATGTCTTTCGACTTATAATACGAGAGGTCAAGAGCCCTCTCTTTATGTGACTTGTCAAGTCTGTTCTCTTCGATACGGTCTAGTCTATTTTTCCATAGATAAGTTTTCTATAACTTACGCATTCATGTATTAACTTCTAATACACTATTGTTATACAAATTACTCATACTGAAACAATGCTTCAGAAGCAAGGTGATGACAATCGCCAAAATATGTTAGACTCCCTCTAAGATCCAAGAAACAACACTTGCTCCTGTTTCCAACATGTAGGACAATCTATTCCTTTTGTATAACAATTATCCTGAAACTGTGACATCAAATATGTAACATTTTCAGTTCATCCTACTTTTGCCTTTACTAATGATAGATAAAACGTTCTTTCTCAATTGACTTTCCTGAATGCCTTTTTCTTTTCTAAATATCCTTTAGATATTACACGTCCTAACACAAATATTAGCTGTGCAAACATCTCATGTATCCAAACGTGTGAGCTTTACAACCTTGAGTGTGCTCAACAAGTTGCTCGTCTCAAGATCCAGTTGGGATACATAGTCTTTCACCGCTCATGTATTCATCTTTGAGACAAACAGTTTGCATGAAGTTCCACACCTTACAGATTGAATTGTGTTGGGACTAGAGCTTCAAGGAAGTCATTGTCCTTGAGACAGTATTAAGGACACTTTAATGTCAATGAAAACATAGTTTAGTCTATCAAATAGAATTTGAATTGGTATTCCTTTAATCAATCTTCTTGACCATTTAGCATATTCTCTTAAGATGTTTTGTTTTGGATTCCATCGTTAAACATAAATTTATCTTAGTTAAGCATATGTTCAATTTTAAAATTAGATTGCCACTATTTTGACAATCATTTTAAGCCATAATAATGAATGATTTTAATAATTAAATTAAAATTAGTGGGAAGGGACCCAACCACCTTGGGTTTCATAACCTTGAGTATGCTCAACAAATTGCTTAACTCTGCGATTGGTAGATGACTCTTCATCAATCACATCATATGTGATTCCCTTATCAGTTTTTACCCCTAGCCACTTATGATCATGAGTGTGCTCATCCAAATCACAATGACTAGTCTAGTCGGACCCTTGTTTTCGTGTCTAGCCTAACTTACGTCGGCGCTCGGTGTATGCACGACGGGAAAGTTTGGGTTAAGTCTAGACTACATCACATGTATTAAGAAGTTGGTTTCCATAAGGTAGCCATGCCATAGCTTGAGTGTGCTCAATAACTATAACACTGAACCTATAGTTGCCAACCTTTAAAATAAGGAGGGCTACGGCTAATCTTGAAGAAGATTTTAAACGTTTTAGACTAGATGTGATCGATGGTTTCACATAATAATAATTCACATCCTTGTGGTCCAGTGGAACACGACCAGAGATTTGGCTAGGCCATGATCACTATCCCCAGTCGAGCTAGGGTGATCCACAACACTAGTAAAAAAACGCTAGACCGGATCATGATCCTTTAAGGATACGAATTATTTATATGTGTAATATCGATTTGAAATGGCTTCATTAAAACTAGTTAATCCTATCAACTAATTGAATCCTAAAATTCGAAATTATTAGGATTGGTTAATAACTTTTATTAATGTCCTTATCAACTATAAGGAATTTTAGGGTGTTATCCTAATCACGTGTTATGGATTTAAAATTCAAGTTGCAACAATTTAAATCATAGCCTATTTCAAAATTATTATTAGAACAATTAAAATAATAATTATTCGAGAGGGCTACCCTAATCAAGTATTAGGAGTTTAATTTTTTGCAACAAATTTTTAAATCATAGCATGTCCGTCAAAAATTATCTTATAATTTTCAGAAAGCTTTTAATGGCTATCTTAAAAGTTTTTCTTGTATTATCACATAACCAACAAGAAATAAAATAACAATTAAAAGAACATCAACTAAAATTTTATCTCATAAAAATTATCATGCAACTTAAAAAATCTATCTCATAAATTTAAGTTACATTAACAATTATCATATATTTATCAAGATCTAAATTTTTAAAATTATCACATGATTTTAAAATTAGATCTAATTTTCAAAAAACAATTTTTCGAAAATAAAAACACTATATGGAACGACAATTTTAATAGCTTAATAAAGCTCTATCTCATGGAGAACACATGCAGCATCCTATGCACTTTATAATTGCAAAAACATAGATCACGTAGACTAGCTCTGATACCACTCTAGGATTTTCTAGGTCTTTGGGGCTATAAAATCGGCGTTCGGTCTTAGTCGAATGGACGACGAAATCAAATAGAGCAGTGGAAAACATCTTAAAACTATTTTATAGAACAGCCCTTAAGAATTAACCCTAGCCGATTCTCTACTATCTCGGGGTTGGGTCTGACCAACCCCTATGGATAGATCTATAAAACTATTGCAATTATAAACGCATGTAAATTAAACTACATACCCGAAACTTCGTTTTTGCAGAATACGAAGGGTCATTTTCAGCAACCATTCTTTGACTCCGAAGCAATGCCTCGAGCCACTTCTCCCTAGCTGAACCACGTCCTGAGCTGAACCGCGTCCCGAGCCGAACAGCATCCCGAACCGCACCGTGTCCCGAGGCGAGCAATACCCTTGTCGCCGAGCCAACCACGCACTCCAGAAAGTTTCACCTTTAGTGGATCCTCCGTCAAGACTTCGAATCCGATCCAAACTCCTTCGTAAATTTGCTAGATCCCGAGCAAGAGTAAGGAATAATTAGGGAGAGAGAGGGAATATTAATTTAACTTAGATCCGAGCTTGCTCACGTTTAATGGAGCTACTCTGATCTGGCCCCCATTTATATAGGCGGTCGACCCCTCCTTTCTTCTCAATTTTCGATGTGGGACTAAACATAGTTAGAGAATTTTCTTAACACACAACATGCATTTTACAAAGGCAATGTTTAGTCAACTAAATCTCCCAACCATTGATCTCTAAGAGCGATGTCATACATCATTACGAAGAGGGTTGTATAGTGAACACGTAGGAAAAAACGACGCTCCATTTTGAGTTTGCTTGACCCCTCAAACGTAGACCCAAAGATGGCCAAAAAAACTTCTTTACGCACAGACCCAGCAGCCAGACTTGTTAGGGTTTCAAAAACCCCATGTGGGCCCCACGGTGTGGGGCCCTGTAATGACCCGCTCTAAGGGGGCATTACTTATTTGATGCATTTACAGGTCTACAGATTACCAGTGAAAACAACATAGCTTACGATACAGAGATATACAAAATACTCAAACCATCATCTTTATTATTACAAACCATAATCGAAGAACAATACATAATAGTAAGTGCTCACACCAAGTACATCAAAGGTAAAGCTCACACCGAGATACATGAAAGAAAACAGAAGGAAATACATATGCGAATACAGCACGCACACGCACACACACACACACACACACACACACACACACACACACACACACACACACACACACACACACAACATAAATCTAAAAATCTGTGATCTCTGGGTTGAACTCTGGCTCCTCAAACTCAAGAGCCTCTTCTCCAACCTGGGTGTTGTCTGACGGTACCACGAAGATGGAACCATATGTAAGTTACAGTAATTCAAAACGTTGAAAGAAAAGCAGTGCACAAGTACAGAACATGCTAAGTAAGGAAGCAGGCTAAAGAAGTAGCTACAGACAAGGGTGACAAGTATAGTAAAAGTAGTCATGCATTAAAGTCAATAGCCATTCTGAGGCTATATGTAATGTCCTAAGTTCATACTATTACACTTGCTTAACTTTTAAAACTAGAATTAGAGTGACTATTGGTTTCGAAGACGTCGTAGTAAGCTGTAGCTAGAGCTATAGCTTTCAAGGGTGCTGGTGCACGAGAATCAGTACCTACGTACACCAGAAATTGTTGGTTATATGCCATGTTATTTTCTATCGATTTATCTCGCCTGTTTTTATTTTTATAATAGCTTGAAAAGATTTCAAATTACGTTCTAAAATTTTAGATAGGCTAGATATGTGAAAAATAATTTTATCTAGTTAGAAAATATTTTTCTGAAGCTTGTGAGTATTTTTAATAATTTTTAAAAGCTCAAAAACGATTTTTAGAGTAAAAATTAATTTAAAAACTAATTTCTTAAATTAGAAAAATAGATGTTGTAATGTTCATCGATTAATTTAGAGTGAACGACGCGTCGGAATACTTCAAATAAGCTGTCAAAATGAGCGTCTCGTTTAACACTACGACATATAAATTTCTCATACATGAGTGTACGTGAAATAGTAAAGACATTAATTTTTAAGTGAAAACATTGTAATTAAATAGTTGCTTTAGAAAATACTGAGGAAAATATACTCGCCTAATGGTGATAAAACTACCGTCAACGCGTCCGGAACGTCATGCTCGATTTTATGGACCGTGTCTGGTATTTTTTTGAGGCCTATAAGATTTATTATGAATTTAAAATCAGAAACTCATATTATATAAATCTAAACACGCGTATATATATATGTATATTCATATTAAAAGTTCGTATAAACACTTAACCTTCCTCTCCTCGTTACGCAGAGGGGGCTGGGGGGTTCTCTACGTCGTCGTCGTCGACTGGAGCGATGGTTGGGGTCGTCGACCGCCAGAGGAGGTAGAGGGCGGTGCGGCGGACTCGACGGCAAGTGGCGGTGCTCACAACGACGTTAGAGGTGGCAACAACAAGGTGAAGTCGTGGAAGTGGAGGGGATAGCTGGGTTTGTCGAGCGTTACTGCGACTGCGGAGCGATGGTGGGGCAACGATGGGAGGCGGAGGCGTCAAATTCGAGGTGGAGGAGACATCGGCGTCGGTGTCAAGCCTGGTGGGGCTCCAACGGAGACAGTGCAAAGAGGAGGAGGCTTTGCGACGGTGGTGGCACTACGGGCATCCTCGGGTCATCGGGAACAGCGACGGAGGCAAGTGGGCAGCGGGCGTCTCTATCACGCCCCGCTTCCCAAGTATGGAAGGTGAGACGTGAAGAGGTCCACTCAGACATGGAGCTGTGAAGCTGCAGTCTGATAAGCGTCTGTGTATAATACCAATAGCAGATTCTTGCAGTGCGACAAAACAACAACAATAATAAATGAAGAAACGCAGACATCCACAGATTCTATTCCAAACATATCAGAGTTATAGTCATAAAAGGAGTACAGAGTCTGACCGAAGGCCTAAGCATGGCCGAAACATAAAACAGAGAGATAGGTGCTACGCACCAAAAAGCTGCAGTCTGATAAGCGTGAAGAGGTCCACTCAGACATGGAGCTGTGAAGCTGCAGTCTGATAAGCATCTGTGTATGATACCAATAGCAGATTCTTACAGTGCGACAAAACAACAACAATAATAAATGAAGAAAAGCTGACATCCACAGATTCTATTCCAAACATATCAGAGTTATAGTCATAAAAGGAGTACAGAGTCTGACCGAAGGCCTAAGCATGGCCGAAACATAAAACAGAGAGATAGGTGCTACGCACCAAAAACCTAACAGCAACTACTAAAAGCAACAGCAACTAAAAAAGGAGTTTCCAAGTGAGACTAGGACTGGTCACCAGTGTACTCAAACTCAGCCTCTGCAGGAACCTCAAACTCAATGTCTGCGTACTGCTCATCCTCTACAACTATCTCTGACTCTAACACTAACATGTGACACCCAAAGAGAAGAGGGCACATGTCTGCAAAAGTCTCCCAGAGGTAACGGAAGGCTTTTGTGCAAGGATCATATAAAAGTAATGTGACTAACAGTTCTAACAAGATGATATGGCATGAGATTTAAAGAGTGCAACAATTAAAATGAACATGACTATAACCAGCAAGCACGTCGTAGCAGAAAACTACGAATCACTATTGCACGATTTCACGAACACTAATTTAACATGAGTTCACATTGTGCACAAGGTTTATGCCTTACAGCTAAAGTGGATGTACTGGCACACTTCTACACTGAGTGGTCGCTTAACCCTACCCCTCCACGTGTATCGAGCTTTGGTTTCCCAACAACGCTGTGCTCGCTTCTGGATCACGAGCCAGGAAGTGTTTTTGGTTTGGCATAGGGTTGTGCCCGCAAAACAGGTGCCTAGCCTTAATAGGATGTAGGGATCAGGACCATACTCGCCGCAGCTTACAATTTAAAGTAGCGTATGCTACACGTATATAGCAATACAATCAATGCATGAAATGACATGGTAAAATGCATGAACATAGCAATGAACAGATAAAAAGTGCGTACAGTTAATTTGAAAGTAAACGTGGCATGCGGCATGAAAAGATAGCATGGTAAAGGTGTCGGATCTAGCTTCGTTGTCAAGCTAGATCTAGTAAGGGCGTCTAGGCGACTATCATTTCATCGCCTAGTCTCTTTTAAGCTATTACACAAATTGGCCTAAAATTTGGCCTAAACAATACTGGCAAGTATCACTTGCCTGAAGACAATCATGCTACGATTTCCGTTCAATCATGTCCAATATCTACCTATGTGCTCAGTCCAGAAACAACCTACAGTCCCAATTTTTAGATCTTGAGTAGTGAGTTACCAAAGCAATGAAATCACAGTTTTTATCTTGTTAACATGGGGATGTAGGTTCCTACGGTTCAGATATACCCTTAGCACGATGCGAGAGCTATACTGACGTTGGGTGGCAACGTCAGGGGTTGGATTCCGATAGCGTGAACGGTACGACGGGATCAGCGAGCAACGATCTAACAGCAGCGAATGGCAATCAGCCGAGTAGCGACATGATCACCAAACAGTGACACGAAGGGGATGGATAGCGGCACAGTGTCCTACAGCGTCAGGAAGGCGCGGACAGCGGCACGGGAAGGCACGAAAGGCACGAGAGGCTGCGGACAGCGAACTCGTGGCCTAGAGTGCGCAGATCTGAAGTTTGCGCATATGAGGGAAGCGCACTGGAGGTAGCTACAGCCAGGGGAGGGCCTACACGGATGGAGGGTTGCCCGAGGGATGGCCGGCGGCGGCAGAAAATGCCCAGGCCGTGAGTTTTATGGGGCAAAATGACAGTTTTTGGGTGTTTACGGGTGTTTGCACGCTGTTTACGGGAGGAGGAGGAAGGGTCGACGAGGGGGAGACTGGCCGTGGATAGGGGACGTCGAGGGGAGGCTAGGCCGATGATGGGGGTCACTGGCGGCGGCAGAAAGGGTCCGACCGTGAGTTAGAAGGGAGGGCTGTCGACAGTTTTTGTCTAGGGTTTTTGGGTGTTTGTATGGTGGTTTGAAGGGAGGTGGTGGTGGTAGTTGATGAGGGGAAGGTTGCCGGAGGTGGAGGACGTCGAGGGGAAGCCAGGCCATGGGTTTGGTGGCCGGCGGCGAGCTTGTGTGGCTGGGCGTAGGGTTTAACGGCGGCGGCTAGGGTTTGTGCGTGAAGATGAAAGCCCAGGTTGCGTTGTTTCTAAATAGAAGAGAACTGCTATAAAGGGTTGATAATGAGTGAACCAAAAGGAAATGGAGGAGATATGAAAGAAGAGAAGAGGTTGGTTAATGTGGTGAATAGCCCAAATGGTGAAACATAAGAAATTTGTTTTGATACTTGGTTTTGAAAGTGGTGTACACTTAGATGATTAGAGAGAGAAGATGTGAGAGGGAGGGGATAGACTTCGGTTAATATGGGATGGCGAATAGCTAGAAATTATTTCATATGAAACTTATTAGGCCTATAGTTTTAATTAGGTTAGATGAATTATCAAATCAATTAGGCTAAGTGTATTAGAAGGGGATTAGTGGAAAAAGTGGGTCTAGCGGTGTCCGATCATTATAAGAAAAATACTGGGACGAAAGTGTCACCGAGAGGGTCGAGACTAAGACGAACGGTCACGGGCTAGGGCAACGGAAATCGAAACTAAAAATAAAAAGGTCAACGACGAATTCTAACGTTACGACACCCCTTCAAACGAAGCTAATTTATGGGAGGATGAGCCGTGAAATGACGTTCACGAAAAATCCCACAAATAAGTACTCTCTCAGATGGTCACAACAACATATCACATCATACGTTTCGGATACAAGAAGAGGTTAAAATAAATATGCGTACGAACAAAAGTACGTGCACGAAAAACGTACGATCAAAAAGCGACCGTGACATCCTACCCACCTTATGAATAAAGTCCGTCCTCGGACTTTCTAACTATAAATATATCTAGTCACTCTAGTAACTACCACAATCCTATCACATTATAATTCAAACCAGTTATAGTCACTACAAGTGCTTATATATGCACTAGATAGTCAAACATTAACACTACAAACATGTATATATATACACATTCTATACGTATACCTATCATAGACAGTCAAAATCATACACGTACTTCAATCATTCATATAGTCACGTACATCCTTATATAACTATCACTCACTTATCACAACCAAGGTACACATACATACATAAAAATAGTTTCACACTAGCAAATACGATCATAGTACTCACATATAGATAACTACATATGCACAAACAAACGTGGATATACTACTCCCTATACATCCTAGTATACATCCAACACCAAACATATTAACACATGTAATTACACCACACAATATTAAATCAGGTTTACTATATCTAATATACATTCACCACTACTATAATTTCACAAATATATAGTTATTCAAATGCACGCAGATATTTCATCATATATTCACATCACATACAGTCCTATAACTATATTCAAGACACGCCACACATACCATAGTCACAAATACCAATAACTAAGCACATACTTACCCATGCATGGAGCACGCCCACACACGCTAACATGCCATACATACATACCACTCATACCACTATATACTTAGCACATTCTACACACCAAGTTTAGCTAACAAATATACATTCAACCTGTAAAACCTTAATAAATAACTATATTACAAGACCAACACCTATAACTATATAATGGTATAGCCACCCACAATCATGCGCGTAACACAACCAGACACAACCAATCCTATCACTATACATACATCATCCATTACTATATGCATAGTACTACACGCAAACCACAGACATATGTAACAATATACTTAGAGTATACCCACTCAAGCTTGAGTGAGACTCAAAACCCATATCAAAATACCCAATATACATAACACGATATTTATACCTATACCAACACCACTCCAATATATATATCTACCAACGTAACCACTTACATACCATAATAATATTACAAACATCAGCACACGTATATAATCAAATACATTATCCCCTATATGCATGCATCGTATAGCCACATACCTATAATATATATTCACACCATAGAAATTTACATATAATTAGTATACTAATACATATACTTATACATACATAGTTAAGACATACGATAATCATGTATACCTCATGGTATACACGCACACGCACACGCACAACATCCCGTAAAGGCAAGCAATACCAAACAAAATTATAACCCTATTACCGTACATATATCATACATATTCATATAGTAAGCACATATCTACTCCAGGCTAAGCACATACATATCTACGTACGAGCACACGCTCACACGTACTAACATATAGATTATATAATATGCATACACACTTAACTATAAGCACACCTATTATTATTACACTTAATATGCACATGACTTACTAATATATTATTTCAAACATTTACAAGTATCTTCCAACCACATGCTCCACTAGTAGATATTCCAACACTAAATCTAATATACGCAGACATCCCTAAAGCGGTATAGCTATCCACACATACATAAGTACTATCATTCATACAACTTCATACATATATCATGAATAACACTGAGTATACATATATAATACAAGAGACAATCATTAATATCCTAAGGGTAGCACACTCATACAGATCCACACACTCTACCTATATACATGCACCACGACGACATCACAAAAACCAATGGGCCCACTACTAAACTAGAGTTGACACAGGCAACGACAAGCACTAATGTCTAGACAATAGAAAGGAAACCGAAACCAAAAGCATAACGAAACAAGGTCGGAAAGAACGAGTTCAGATAAGGCGAGGATAAGGAGATAGCTGGTTGGGTGGGACATAAATATTGCTCTAAATAGACGAAAGAGGGACATGTGTAAAATATATATATATATATATCTATTCTTATAAAAATATGTAGAAATAGCCAGCAGGCTGTAAAATTTGAAGACACGAAAAAAATTTTAGACGAAGAAAATAAAGAGTAGGGTGAGGTAGTGATTGGTTTGCAAATGAAAATAGATTTATATAAAGATTTTTGAAGTATGAGCACGATGAACATAGAACTGATATATATAAAAATTGATGTTCTATTTAGCTTAGAAAAATATTCTAAAAGTATGTACGGTAAGTGGTTAAAATAAATTTCGTAGTTTAGAAAAAGGATGATATATTGAATTATCAAAATGGTAACAAGGTTTTAAAACTGAAATACGAAAGAAACCGGTTAGAAAATGGTTACGAGATAGTAACTAAAAATTACGACCAAGAAGGTTTCAAAATCCAAGAAAGAATTTTAACTCAACCGAAAAGCAAGAAATTTAAATATATAATAAGGGGTTTTCAAAGAAGTTAAACTTAGCGAAGAATTTAATAAGGGATGTCGAAAATACTTTTAGAAGAATCAGGATTCGCGATGGTGAAGATTCAAAAAATTTACGATAATCGTCATGAGGCGATCACGTGAATCAAGGGAAAAGAATATGATCGCATGATCGATACATGAATACGCCTAGGATATGATTCATGAAAAGCTACGATGGAATTCTACGGTCGATAACACAGAAGTGTAGTGATCAGGCAAATGATAGAAATCAGTGGTTCTAATTACCGACCGACTGAGATCAGGAGAACTTAGCACTAAGACTTTCTAATGAACTAGACTGTAATAGAGATCTCAGGGAAGGGTCCTAAGAGGATCAAGAGTACGTTCTGCTGGGCCCGAAATTTGATGGACTCAATGAGCGACTAAAGAAAAAGCTCTAGAAATCTAATATGGTCAGGGTTGGGTGAGAGACTACTAAGGAAACCTAAGACGAGTACAACTAAATCTTGACGAAGGCACCTGACTATCAAACATGGATGTCTATCAAGTCTTCCTACCATCTAAGACAAGGAAAACCTTCATATTAGACTCAGATTTATGACTTGAATGTTCCGAATATTTAAATGGATGTTGTTATTATTATTATTGTTCCGTTATTTCGCAGGTGCAAAGGGGACCTGCATGGGCCACCACTAAAACATGTCACACCCCGCTTCCCAAGTATGGAAGGCGAGACGTGAAGAGGTTCGCTCAAACATGAAGCTGTGAAGCTGCAGTTTGATAAGCATCTGTGTATGATACTAATAGCAGATTCTTGCAGTGCGACGAAACAACAACAATAATAAATGAAGAAAAGCATGCATCCACAGATTTTATTCCAAACATATCAGAGTTATAGTCATAAAGGAGTACAGAGTCTGAACGAAGGCCTAAGCATGGCCGAAACATAAAACAGAGAGATAGGTGCTACGCACCGAAAACCTAACAGCAACTACTAAAAGCAACAGCAACTAAAAAAGGAGTCTCCAAGTGAGACGAGGACTGGTCACCAGTGTCCTCAAACTCAGCCTCTACAGGAACCTCAAACTCAACGTCTGCGTACTGCTTGTCCTCTGCAACTATCTATGACTCTAACCCTGACATGTGACACCCAAAGAGAAGAGGGCACATGTCAACAAAAGTCTCCCAAAGTTAACGGAAGGCTTTTGTGCAAGGATCATATAAAAGTAATGCAACTAGCAGTTCTAACATGATGATATGGCATGACATTTAAAGAGTGCAACAATTAAAATAAACATGATGATAACCAGCAAGCATGTCATAGCAGAAAACTACGAATCACTATTTCACGATTTCACGAACACTAATTTAACATGAGTTCACATTGTGCACATGGTTTACGTCTGACAGCTGAAGTGGCTGTACGGGCACACTTCTACGCTGAGTGGTTGCTTAACCCTACCCCTTCACGTGTATCGAGCTTTGGTTTTCCAACAACGATGTGCTCGCTTCTGGATCACGAGCCAGAAAGTGTTTTTGGTTTGGCATAGGGTTGTGCCTGCTAAGCAGGTGCCTAGCCTCAATAGGATGTAGGGGTCAGTACCCTACTCGTCGTAGCTAACAATTTAAAGTAGCGTGTGCTACACATATATAGCAATACAATCAATGCATGAAATGACATGGCAAAATGCATGAACATGGAAATGAACAGATAAAAAGTGCGTACATTTAATTGAAAGTAAACGTGGCATGCGGCATGAAATGATAGCATGGTAAAGGTGTCGGATCTAGCTTCATTATCAAGCTAGATCTAGTAAGGGTGTCTAGGCGACTATCATTTCATCGCCTAGTCTCTTTTACACTATTACACAAATTGGCCTAAAACATGGCCTAAACAACACTGGCAAGTATCACTTGCATGAAGACAATCACGCTGAGATCTCCGTTCAATCATGTCCAAGATCTACCTATGTGCTCAGTCCAGAAACAACCTACAGTCCCAATTTTTAGATCTTGATTAGTGAAATACCAAAGTAATGAAATCACAGTTTTTATCTTGTTAACATGAGGGTGTGGGTTCCTACGGTTCAGATATACCCTTAGCACGACGCGAGAGCTACACTGACATCGGGTAGCGACGTCAGGGGTTGGATTCCGTTAGTGCGAACGGTACGGCGGGATCAGCGAGCAACGATCTAATGGCAGCGATTGGCGATCAGCCGGGTAGCGGCACGATCATCAAACATCGACGCGAAGATGATGGACAGCGGCACAGCGTCCTACAGCATCGAAAAGGCATGGACAACGGCATGGGGAGGCACGAAAGGCACGAGAGGTGGCGGACAGCGGACTCGCGGCCTAGAGTGCACAGATCAAAAGTTTGTGTAGGGGTTTTGGAAGACCCTACGAGCTCGGATCTGTGCCCGTCCTAAGTCGGACAGACCACAGGGGCATAAAGCGCAGCAAAAAATCAAAAACAAAAATTTTAAGCTAGCTAAACTATTTAGCTAGGCTCTGAGGGAGCCAGAACCTACCCCGATCTATGCCAACTTGGGGTGGAACTGACAACCCCAAGAGGGATCTATTCTAAAGCGACAAAATTAAATCTACACTAAAATTGCTTAACCATATACCCGGAATCTTGGCCCTGGAGCAGGCAAGATGTACCGCACCGTCTTCTGATGCTCCTCGTAGCCGAGCCGCCTTGACTCGATCCGCCTGAGACGCCTCGCACCCTCGAACCGATCCGCCCGAGCCGACTTTTGCCTTCAAGCCGATCACACGCGGTAGAAAGTTTCACTTGAGTAGACTTGCGTCTTAGACGTCTGGATTCGAATCCAAACCCCCTTTGTAGTCTTGCTAGGACTACTCCGGAGAATAGGAAGAAGAGAGAGAGAGAGAGAGAATAGTTTAGTCACCGATCGAGCTTGCTCTAAAATTCTAGAGCCACTCGATCGAGGACTTGGTGCATCTTTCAATGAAGGGAGTACACCTCTATTTATATAGGGAGTCGGCACTCCTTCTTTCGTTGTGAGCAATGTGGGGACAATAGCTAAATTGAATAGAATTCAATTTAAGCTAATTTAGCTTAATTTGAAGTTAGTGAGCTTTTCATAAAAGCAAACTTCAACTAATTAATTCTCTTCGCTCATTAAACTTTAGACACCAAACAAGCTATCAATCCGAAGGGATTCGAATGGTGAATGCGTATGAACCAACGGCCACGAATTTCGACTTCGTTTGACCCCTCAAACAATTGCCCAAAGTTGGGCAAAAAATCAATATTCATAGCCGTCATTTGGGGTTTCCAAAAACCCTAGAATAACTTAAGTTGCGGGCGTGCCCGCTAAGCTTAGCGGGCACGCCCGCCCAAGGTATGGGAGGCGGGCCGCCCACCCGCTGCCGCAGCGGGCGTTAGCCCGCTGCGGCAAGCGAGCCGCGCCTATTTTACCTCTGCAGATGGGCTTGTTAGCCCAGTGGGTCTAACCCTCCTTACCTTGAACTGTTTTCGTGTTTCTGGGCTCGTTTGAGCTCCGATTTGGATGCGGTTTGAACCTGTGTTTAGGCCGGGATGATCCCGTCAGCCAGGTAACCCTTTCTAATATATTTGTTCCTGCTAAATTTGTCGTAAACAATTTACGACACGTTTAATCTTTTGTTTGCATCAAATGCAATATTGTCCCTATTGCTATTACGACTAACTTTCACAACAAGCTTTGTGAATATTAACTATTCAATATCATCAAATGAATTTCTCTCAATTAATCTTCTTATTACTAAGACACGAACGCTACTCGGTGTGAGACCCTACAGCCTGACCTTACTACAGGTTAGGGCTCGGAACCCCTAGACGACGATCACCACGATCAGTAGCTGTCGTCCCTGATTCAGAATCATCATAACGTGATCGACCCTTTGAAAAAAGCATCATTGGGTTTACATTGGCTGTGTCAGTGATAAATGCCGTTGGCTATAGTCCCTTCGTCAAGACTGTGTTCCTGTTGGCCTAGGGTATGGTTTACTGTCAACCCTATTAGACAACATTGGTCAGTATACGGCGGTCTTTGTTGTATTCACGTTGTACTTCTTACAACGTACCCCGACCGAGGATTAACATAAAGACCACACTGAGTCTGTAACACTAACTTCCCTTTAACGGAAGTGACGAATTCCATCATAGTCATCTACTCACCTCGAGAGCTTCAGGTGCAACCCAACCTAAGATCTTTCAGCAGGCCTAGCCTCGAAGCTAGATCATGGGTCTAGGCTACACCGTTTGCTCACAGGTTCGTACAAATGACTTCAGGTCATAAGGACCAGTTAACCTATCATCACCCTAGAGTTATTAAAGACAGTTTAGTTAAAGTTACCCATTGCATAACTCTAATTTGGTCGTTCAGTGAACTCATTCTCCAATGAGCACCTGTGTCTCGTCTCCGACTTCACCAAGTCGAATGACTATGAGATCATCATTATCCTAAGATAAGACTAAGACACAGTGGTCTATCCGATGTGTCGATATCCAGTTCTCGACACATCTATGACCACGAACGGTTTAAGACTTATGTTTCTATTCGGTCGCTTACTTACTCATAACCGAGATCTTATCTAGATACGTAAGGACCTAACTATAAGTCTATGGATATTATCTAAGTATATTAATACGAACGATTTTATACTTAGGATAATATGTACCATATACAGTATGAACAAGACGTATACTTTAGGATAAATCGCCTTATGGGCATAAATCCTCCTACATTTCCCACTTGCACTTAGGCTATTTATCTCGGTATCTCAAACCGTTATAGCATATCAGTCACTTTGACATTTATATAACAAAACTAAGAGTGGATTTACTAACGAGTATCTACAATGTATTTTAATGGATTATTTAATACATCTCTTGATCACACAGGGTTGATCCTTTGAAAAATGATTTGAATTAATTTTTCCTTTCTTTGTATAGCTAACAATTAGCTTATACAATCTAGATGTAGGGTCTAACATTTCTATAAGTCAGTCTCAGCTCATTCCACTTTTCTTGTGTCAATTTGTCGAGTACATACATGACACCCTAAGTCTCTATACATACGATTAGGGATATAACCATTTGGTAAGTGATTTAGATGGAATGTACTAGTGTCAGGTTCGGTTTGACGAATGAGTCAAGTCAAGATCGGTTTAAGGAATCTTGACATTGACTTACTCAATCAAACGTCCTACACTGTACCTTTTTCCTTAACCACATTTAATATTAACTCTTTAATAACTAAATGCAGTTTATTAAGAATTAATCTTAATATGCGTATAATTGTGATCACACACAATTTATACGCCCCTGGAACCTATACTGAACTACCGATTGACTATAACATTAAGTCAGCTCCAAAAACAACATTTTTCGAAGCTTCGCATCATAATTCGAGAATTAACGCAACCAACTCAGTAAGCCATAATCACAAAAAAATTTAAGCCAATCTCAATCAAATTTTAATTTCGACAGAAAACGAAATTTTCGAGACATTCATTCAAAAAACAACGGATTCATAAATATGAACCGTAATATGTTTATCAAATAAACTTTGAGTGTTGAACACTCAATCATTGTTTTCACTTGGAGGAATGATACATTTTATTCAACTAAAATTTAGTATCAGCTCCATTTCGATCATGTCTCTAGAAGTCTTTGAACGGCCCCAACAGCAACGATTGCTAGATTGCCGACCGTCCTCCGTACTTCTCCCAATCTTCACTTCATATCATCCACCTGTATACATTACACAGATGTCTCAGTATCTCATACTATATGATTGGAAATAATTACGCTTCATTGAATTTAATTTGTTATACCTGAGGTAGAGGCATCAGTATGCCCCTTTTTCTTCTCTGCAAGATAGATTTTGCAGTTCCTCTTCTAGTGGCCAATCTTATGGCAATGGAAGCACTCAGATTTTGACGGGACCCCTTTTGTCTTTTTCTTCCCTTTCTTCGCCTTCGCAGGTTGCGGGACCTGCCTCTTCTTACCCTTGCCTTTCGGTTGGTCGGAAGAAGCAGAGCCAACAACCAATGCAGTCGGCTTCTTCTCAATCTCCTCAAACTACCTAAGCATATTGAGGAGACCAGGAAGATCCGTTTCAAGACTGTTTATTATAAAACCAGTGATGGAAGGCTTAAATTCAGGAGTTAAAGACCTAAGGATAATGTCCACGGACATCTCATTGTCCAGGACAAATCCTAACTAGGCAGCATCCTCTACGTACCCGATCATCTCGATAACATGATCTTGTATGGGTCATGCCTCCATCTTTGTGCCCCAGAGGTTGCTGGTGGCTTTGAACTTGGCAGCTCGATATCGCTTGCCGTATAACTCTTGTGCATTCAGAAGCATACTTTGAACATCCATATGTTCATTCTTCCTCTGCAGTTCGTTACTCATCGAATCTAGAGTAAGGCACCTGGCCTTCTCTGCATCCCTCTGGTATAGCTTATAGGCTTCCTTTTCCTCGAAGGTCGAATCTTCATCGGGCTTCTCCGGAGCGTCCTCGAACAGTATGTATCCGATCCTGGCTAGGGAAAGGACCAACTTAATGTTCCTAAGCCAGTCTTTGTAGTTCGTTACATCGAGCAGGTTCTTCTCTACCATATATCTAAGACCTGAATCCATTCTGCATTTTTCTAGATACTTTAGTCAGTATATGTTCATAGTGTAGTTTTAATGGTTTTTAATAAAACTATATTCTCCCATTAAATTTATTAACGCCATAATAAACTGTTTATTATAAAATAACATTTGTGTGAGAGAGATCCGACTACCCTGAGTCTGACAACCTTGAGTGTGTCTCAACAAGTTGTCCGACTCTGCAGTCGGTAGACGAACTCGTCGTCAATCATATTAAGTATGATTCCCTATCGATTTTACCCCTAGTCATTTGTGATCATGAGTGTGCTCATCCAGATCACAATGGCTAGCCTAGTCGAACCCTTGTTTTCGTGTCTAGCCTGACTTGCCCCGCCGCTCGGTGTATGCACGACACGTCGGTTTGGGTCAGGACTTAGACTACATACTTGGTTAGACTTACACCGATGCTCGAGGATGAGACAACGGTTTTAGTCAGGTCAAGATGTCAATCAAGAAATCGGTTTCTATAAGATTGACATGTCACGGCTTGAGTGTAGCTCAACAACCGTAACACGTTTCTTATAGTTACCAACTCCTAAAACAAGGAGGGCTACGATTTATCTTGAACAAGATTATTATCGTATTTGACTTAGGTATAGTCTATGGACTTACTTACACAGTCATGAATCGACTCCTTGCGGTCCAGCGGACGCTGCCAGGGAATTGACTAAGCCAGGACCACTCGGCCCCTAGACTAGCTAGGGTGGTCCAGCAAAGTTAGCCAAGCACATTGACCGACATCATGATCCATTGAAGGACTTTTAATTAATTCTATGTTCGTCCAACAACTAAATGGCTTTTAATTAAAACTAGTTAATCCTTATCAACTAGTGGATCCTAAAATTCGAAATTTTATGGATTGGTTGAACAATTTTTATTAAGTCCTTATCAACTATAAGGTTCATTCGTTCAACGTGCTACCCCAATCTAATTAGGATTTTAACAACATATTTCAAAAATAGTCTTTTATGAAAATCATCATTTAAACGATTTATTGTAATGATTGACAATCAAAAAGGGACTACACTAATCTAGTATGAGGTTTTGATGTTGTTTTGTTTACAAAAACTTAACATGTCACTATGTTATTAAAATTTCATCTTATAAAATTTTAATCATTTAATGGCTAACCTAAAGGGTTCATGAATACATCATTCATCATGTCCATAAAAATAAAATGAAACAACTAATTTATCCGCATAAATAAAAGTTTCATTTAGTGACATATAATGAGAATTTGCAAGTAAAAATTATCTACATAATAAATAGCACGCAAATCTAAAAATTTAACATTTAAATTTAAAGATCAAAAATTTAAAGCTTAAAACCTTTTTTTATCACATAAAACTAGGTTTCATAAAATTATCAAATAATTTTAAAACCTAGACTTTAAAATTTTAATCAATCATTTCTAAGATTAAAATATCGCATAAATAATCTAGAAACATATATGTAATTTTAAAAGAAACTCATTTATCATTTCATCTTATGAAAATAAAATATATCTTTAATATACATATCCATTAAAGCAATTTTAAAACATTTTTAAAATCATTAGAAATTTTTTTAAAAGCTTTCAAATAAAGTTTTAAATTTTCTAACATTTATGCAACTTAAGAGAATTAAATTTCCAAAATAAAATATATCCTTAAAGTTACATAAACTTTAAAACTTTTAAATGCTCGGAAAAAATTATTATATCTCATAAAAAATTTTATAAGGCATTTAAATATTAGAGACCCATTTAAATTTATCGCATAAAATTAAATCGTCCCAAAAAAAATTTATGTTGTAAAAACAATTTTTAAAACACAAAATGTTGGATGAAAATAAACTCAAGAGAGAGAGATCATTTCATTGCTAAGAATGAGTAACCATGGCTAAGAGCCATGGTGCTCTATTTATTTATCTCATAGTGGGGAGGCCAAAAGCCTCTAGTAGACCAAGGGTCCCCATTACCCTAAGTAATGGGGGACCTAATGAATGTGTAATGAAGGATGGGAGGGCAAAGTCCTCCCTCATTCATAACACTCCCCTTTACACATTCATCACTTCGGTCTCAGCTACTGAGGCAAGGGGTGGATACTTCTAGATCCAGAGTAAGTGTGTTTGCCTCGTTAAAACCTTAGCTGTGGAAAACCCAGTGGGAAACCCCAACAGCTTAAGGAAAAAGAGTGCAACCCACAGGTTACTCCCCCTAATCCGTACAAGCTTCAGGCTTGCAGGTCTTTCAACTGTCGCATACCAATGTTCTTTACAAGCTTTACAAAAGTACATTTAGGCAATGCCTTAGTAAAAAGATCAGCTAAGTTGTTGCATGACTGGATCTGTCGAACTTCAATCTGCTTGTCGTTCTTCTGCTCGTGCGTCCAGAAAAACTTGGGAGAAATGTGCTTTGTCCTGTCGCCTTTGATGTAGCCCTTCTGAAGCTGAGCAATGCACGCGGCGTTGTCTTCGAATAGGGCAGTAGGCTCCAGATCACCGGTCTTCAGGCCAGTGGATTGGAGGATGTGTTGGACGACGGAGCGTAGCCAAAAACATTCTCTGCTCGCTTCATGGATCGCGATGAGCTCTGCATGGTTGGAAGATGTAGCAGTAGTGGTTTGTTTTACCGATCTCCAGGAGATAGCAGTTCCTCCGTAGGTAAAGACAAAACCAGTCTGTGATTTTGCCGTATGCGGATCTGAAAGATAGCCTGCATCGGCATAACCAAGTAACTGGGAGGAGGCACCTCTCTGGTAGTAAAGTCCAAGGTCTACAGAACCCTGGAGGTATCGCAGAAGATGCTTTACTCCATTCCAGTGGCGCTTTGTAGGCGCTGCACTATGTCTGGCTAGGAGATTGACTGCAAATGCTATATCGGGACGCGTGCAGTTAGCCAGATAGAGAAGTGCACCAATGGCACTTAGGTAGGGTACTTCTGGACCCAGTATCTCCTTCCCCTCTTCCAGAGGCCGGAAGGGGTCCTTTTGTACGTCTAATGATCTCACGACCATAGGGGTATATAAAGGATGACATTTATCCATTATTGCCTCGTCCCACTTTGGCCAATCATCTCTGCGTTTAGAATCCGCTAGAGAAAGTGGTTCGACGTCATCGTCGTATTCAGCAACGTGAACGGCAATAGTGAACGCAAAATCGTCGTCGACGACTGTGCTATGTCGGTCCAGTACCTCCCCAGTACGTACAAAGTTTAATGATGTTTCTCCTAATGTTTCCTCTGCAGGGGAGATTAGGAGGGGAGAGGTAGCTGTCCTGAGCTCAGTATCCTGTGGAGGGATAATCTTATTTTCACCAGGAATCTTCCTCTTTCGAGGAACTTTATCTTTTGAACCTGGTGGCCGTCCTCTTTTCAATTGAGGTACAGCCATTTCTGATGCGGGTGGATTGCATCCATTTATAGGGATGGCAATCCTAGCTGGAGTGTTAGCAGCAGGGACGTGTGAACGGACAATCTTCTGGCTGTCCGTGAATTTATCCAGCAATTGGTATACTGTATTCTGGATGTGAATGATCTTCAGGATCTCATCTTCACACAGGATCTCATCTCATCTTCTAGATGTGAATGATCGACCCTTTGACAAAAGCATCATTGGGTTTACATTGGTCGTGTCAGTGATGAATGCCGTTAGCTATAGTCCCTTCGTCAAGATTGTGTTCATGTTGGCCTAGGGTATGGTTTACTGTCAACCCTATTAGACAACATTGGTCAGTATACGGCGGTCTTTGTTGTATTCACGTTGTACGTCTTACAACGTACCCCGGCCGAGGATTAACATAAAGACCGTACTGAGCCTGTAACACTAACTTCCCTTTAACGGAAGTGACGAATTCCATCTTAGTCATCTACTCACCTCGAGAGCTTCAGGTGCAACCCAACCTAAGATCTTTCAGCAGGCCTAGCCTCAAAGCTAGATCATGAGTCTAGGCTACACCGTTCGCTCACAGGTTCGTACAAATGACTTCAGGTCATAATGACCAGCTAAACTATCATCACCCTAGAGTTATTAAAGACAGCTTAGTTAAAGTTAACCATTTAATAACTCTAATTTGGTCGTTCAGTGAACTCATTCTCCAATGAGCACATGTGTCTCGTCTCCGACTTCACCAAGTCGAATGACTATGAGATCATCATTACCCTAAGGTAAGACTAAGACACAGTGGTCTATCTGATGTGTCGATATCCTGTTCTCGACACATCTATGACCACGAACCGTTTAAGACTTACATTTCTATTCGGACGCTTACTTACTCATAATCAAGATCTTATCTAGATATGTAAGGACCTAACTATAAGTCTATGGATATTATCTAAGTATATTAATACGAACGATTTTATACTTAGGATAATAGGTACCATTTACAGTATGAACAAGACGTATACTTTAGGATAAATCGCCTTATGGGCATATATCCTCCTACAGTTTGCACGCACGAGGGAAGCGCACCAGAGGTAGCTATGGCTAGTGGAGGGCCTACACGGATGGATGGTTGCCTGAGGGAAGGCCGGCGGCAACGGGGTGGCCGGCGGCGGCAGAAAATGCCCAGGCCGTGTGTTTTAGGGGGCAAAATGACAGTTTTTGGGTGTTTACGGGTGTTTCCACGCTGTTTACGGGAGGAGGAGCAAGGGTCGACGAGGGGGAGACTGGCCGTGGTTAGGGGACGTCGAGGGGAGGCTAGGCCGATGATGGGGGTCACCGGCGGCGGCGGAAAGGGTCCGGCCGTGAGTTAGAAGGGAGGGCTATCGATAGTTTTTGTCTAGGGTTGTTGGGTGTTTGTATGGTGGTTTGAAGGGAGGTGGTGGTGGTGGTTGACGAGGTGAAGGTTTCCGGAGGTGGAGGACGTCGAGGGGAAGCCAGGCCGTGGGTTTGGTGGCCGGCGGTGGGCTTGGGTGGTCGGGCGTGGGGTTCAACAGCGGCGGCTAGGGTTTGTGCGTGAAGATGAAAGCCCAGGTTGCATTATTTCTAAATAGAAGAGAATTGCTATAAAGGGTTGATAATGAGTGAACCTAAGGGAAACGGAGGAGAGAGGAAAGAAGAGAAGAGTTTAGTTAGTGTGGTGAATAGCCCAAATGGTGAAACATAAGAAATTTGTTTTAATATTTGGTTTTGAAAGTGGGGTACACTTAGATGATTGGAGAGAGAAGATGTGAGAGGGAGGGGATAGACTTAGGTTAATATGGGATGGCGAATAGCTAGGAATTATTTCATATGAAACGTATTAGGTCTATAGTTTTAATTTGGTTAGCTGAATTATCAAATCAATTAGGCTAAGTGTATTAGAAGGGAATTAGTGGAAAAAGTGGGTCGAGTAGTGTCCGATCATTATAAGAAAAATACCGGGACGACCGTATCGACGAGAGGGTCGAGACTAAGATGAATTGTCACGGGCTAGGGCAACAGAAATCGGAACTAAAAATAAAAAGGTCAACGACGAAGTCTAACGTTACGACATCCCTTGAAACAAAGCTAATTTGTGGGAGGATGAGCTGTGAAATGACGTTCACGAAAAATCCCACAAATAAGTACTCTCTCAGAGGGTCACAACGACATATCACATCGTATGTTTCGGATACAAGAAGAGGTCAAAATAAATACGCGTACGAACAAAAGTACACGCACGAAAAACGTACGATCGAAAAGCGACCGTGACAGTCTCTGTTGAGTGGCGGTGGCGCGAGGGCTGAGGGGGGTTTGCGGGCTATCAAAGCACAGTAACGAAAGCACTGGCTGGTGGCAGAGGTAGGCAAAGCAGCAGGCAGACGAAGCTGTGAGGCGAGGAGGAGAGAGTGGAAGCTGCTGCAGGTTGAGGGGCTCGCCGGTGTTTTGACAACGACAGCGGGGCTACTCGGGGGTTGTGGCTCACGGCAGAGGGAGGGGGGCATCACGCCGGGGTGTGGGGGGGTCCTGCTACAGCGATGAAGCCACCAGAGCCAAGGGGGAACGTCGGCGGGGTGGTTGGTCTAGGGCAGGGAGAAGACGGCAAGAGTATAGGGAGAGGGAGATAGAGAGTGGTTTGTGTGTATTCGGAAATAAGGGGGAGGGGTCTGCCCGTTTGTGTGTTTTAAATGAAGAGGGTTCGGGTTTTATATAGGCTTAATATTATGAAATATTATATAAAGATAATGTTTAACAATAACTTACTAAATAAATAGGGTTGTTGAGATCCAAAAACTTTGGATCTCAGCTGACATGGGGGCGTTTAAATCGGGTGTGGGGTTAGGAAAATTAAGGGGTTAGGGTAAACGTAAATGGGTAATTAGTAATTAGGGGTATAAAATTATCATTTTTCCCTAGAATTAACGTCTCCGAAAAATTACGAAAAAAATACCACGTGTTCGTATTGTCACGAGGATGATGAAAATAGTTTCCATTTTATTTTAAGCTATGGAAAATAAAAAAATTGTTTAATCAATTCGAACTCATTTGAAATCATTTTGTTACAGATCAATGTTCACTACGAAAACATGTCGTTACATTCTACCCTCCTTATAAAAATTCTGTCCTCGGAATTTAGAAGACCGAATCATTGCCTAAGTAATTCAACGATCAAAGGAAAGGCTGGATGAATGATAACGATCTAGTAAAATAAGTTGTAAATTGCATGAAATATAACATGATAGTATAGCATCAAGAAAACAAGAGATGATGTTTATGAATACTTACTATTAATATCATTATAGCTTCTGTAACTAGTATCGAGACTAGTAAGTTCCTCTGACTTAGTAAATAGATGGGGGTAGCATTCTCGCATATCGTCCTCCCGCTCCCATGTTGATTCTCCAGGTGAGTCACGACACCACATCACTCTAACGAGGTTGATAACCTTATTCTTGAGAATCTTCTGTCGTCGATCCACGATCTCGACTGGTCGTTGCTCATATGATAGATCCGGGCGAATAGCAATCTTCGAGTAATCCACAACATGACTGGGGTCACTCATATAGAGTCGAAACTGTGAGACATGGAAGACCTCATGACTCCCTCCAAAGCAGGTGGAATGTGATGTGTCCATATTTTACACCTTTTTCATATCATCATGACATTGCATTCCACGCCATTTTCACATCAAATTCCCATATTTCCCTACGATATCGTATTTCTGACGTTATATTCGAGTTTCATAGTATTTTATGATTTTCAGGGATTTTGGAGCGATTTGGGACCCGATCCAGGTATGGACACATCTGACACGCCCGTGAGCTCGTTGGCAAAGCTCTACAGGAGTTCACCGTGTTTTGGTAGCCTTGGGAGGAGTGGAGGAGAGAGCAGGAGGAGAGGGAAGCTTCAGAAGCTTCAGGAAATAAATTCCCAGTCTGCTCGGTCGAGCAGAGCAGTTGCTCGGACCGAGCAGATGCAAATGCAGAATGGGAAGCTGATACGGGGATTGCTCGGACCGAGCACTCATAGTGCTCGGTCGAGCAGCCGTTCATTCTGAAGCCCAACTAATCCTCGCACGGCCCGAGCGACTTCTTCAGCATTCGAGTCAGCTATCTGCCCTGATTGAGCAGAGCTGACTCGGCCCGTGCAGACAGAGTAAAGATTTTGGAGGAGCACGATTTCCTGTCGTGCTCGGTCAAGCAGTACAGCTGCTCGGACCGAGCGACTGACCGAGCAACACACTGCTCGACCGAGTCACCTACTCGGTCGACGATGCTGAGGCCATTTTTGGAAGGATCTTTGAGAGCGGCTGTTGCATGAGTTTGGGGAGTGAAGTCTGGAAGCTGCGACGAGGGCTGGGAACGAATTCTTTCTGAGCTTTAGAATAGTTTTGGAGAGACGAGATTAGAGGAAAAACTTTGTGAGATCTAGATTAATTTTTGTTAAAGATTGTTGGATCGAAATTGATTGGAATTATTTTTGTTCTTCACGTGCTCTTGGAATCTCGGTTTCCTTTGGATCTATTAATAGCTATTTTTCTTAATCTCCCGATGTAAGTTCTCAATCTTTATTTTTCGATTTGTTATTATGTCTTCACCTCTGAAAATTGTGTGTTTATTCGTTAATATTTCTATTAGTGAGTAGACTTTTCTAGGGTCAATGGGTTAGCCCTAAGATCCTAGGGGGAAGACGTAGATCTGGATCCCTACGTTGAATTAGGGATTTATGGGAGTATTTCGGTCGATCGTACCGAATCCCTAGGATAATCCGTACTGAGATCATGCCCACGGTCTGTGGAATTGATGTGCTTAAGGGGTATCCTTAGGATTCGAATAGGGAAATCAGTGGATCTAACCAAGGCTCGTGACCATGCACGGCTCGTGTCTTGAGGGGATCCCCCGACGAACTATATCGCTACGTTGACAGCTACCGCTATTGCGTCAATGAGGGCCACCGAAATACCTGGCAATTCTAACCCACTAGAGTGGTACGAATTGGGAGATTAATCCCCTAACCCTAATGCAACGTTAGGATTCTATTCCAACGTCGATCCCCGACGGTCTTAGTGGTGATCCCTAACGCCCTAGTCCTTTTTATTATTAAAACAACAACATCACAACAACCAATTCTCTCAACCTGATAGCTATCTCACTTCGAGATATAGAAGTAAGCTGAGAACCCCAATACACTATCACCGTTCCTGTGGGATTCGCTATCTTTTATACTACAACTTGACACCGTCTGCTTGCGGATTGAGCCCGGAATTGACACCTAGGGGCCATACCACGCCTGGTGATCGTGACACCGTCGGGTGGAATCTAGGTGTAGGTTTTGGGTGCGTCAAGTTTTTGGCGCCGTTGCCAGGGACGGCAATAGTTTTATCTCAGTTTATTTTTATTTTGAGAAGTTTGCTAGCAACTCTAACCATTTCTTGTCTTTCCATCATTTTTATTCTTTTATTTATTACCGTGCTACTGATGGTATTCGTCTAGTTGTTTTGGTGCATGAACACTCGTTTCGGGGCATCTACTAGAGAATTGTTATTCGATCCCGAGATCGAGAAAATGGCAAGGGCCTTACGGGCCTCAAGAAGGAATCCATCTCCCTATGCCCAGATGGCAGACAACAAATACTCCTCCTCCTCGCACTGGGTCCATCAGGGACCCTATGAAGCCGATGTTTGGCAACAACTCCTCTATTCTTAGACCGCAACTGGTGGCGACGAGCTTCGAGCTGAAAACGGGGATCATTAATTTGATGCAGCAGGACCCCTTCCATGGGCATCCTCATGAAAACCACAACCACCACATCGATACTTTCCTTGCAAAGTGCGACACTTTCAAGGCAAAGTATGTGAGTGACGATGATGTTAAGCTGCGGCTTTTCCCGTTCACTCTGAGGGATAAAGCCTCGTACTGGCTACGGGCCCATCCTCCCAACCACTTCACCACATGGGAGAAGCTGGCACTCGCCTTCGTGGATAAATTCTATCCACCCTTGAAGATGGTGCGGATTCGAGGAGCCATCTCGAACTTCAGGCAGCTCCCGCAAGAGTCACTTTATGAGGCATGGAAGATGTTCAAGGACCTCCAACATCAATGTCCTCACCACAGAATCCAGCCTTGGGATTTGGTGCAGAGTTTTTACAACAGGTTGCAGTCCATCACCAAGATGATTATAGATGCTGCGGCTCAAGGCGCCTTACTTGACAAGTCTCCTGAAGAGGCTATAGACTTGTTGGAGCATATGGCAGCCAACAATCAGCAATGAAGTGAAGAAAGAACCATTGTGACCCGGACCCCCGAGGTCAAAGCCACTAGCCAATTGGACTCTCACATCGAGACCTTATGCAAGCAAGTGGCTAGGATTAAACAGCGCCTGGATTCCATCCCTGCATCCACCAACTCATCTACTTATCATCCTGCAGAGGATTATGCAGATCAGGGCTACATTCCTGGTGAACCACATTATGATGGCGCCGAATTATCTGAATTTGTGCAATACGTCCAAGGAGAGGGACGAAATCAATGGTAACATCCAGCTACTCGAAATCATCCGGGATTCTCTTATGGGAATCCAAGTGGAGGGCTGCAACCTCCACAATTTCAGAGACCGCCACCCCCTCCTCAGCAGCAACATGGGCAGCCACAGAGCCAGCAACAGGACGTATTTAGGCCAGCTGGGCCTTATCGACCGCCAGGTTATCAATTCAACCGGTCGCCTCAGTAGGGTTATGCGCCAAATCCGCCTCGGTCAAATCTGGAGGCCACATTGGAGACCTTTATGAATGGTCAAGCCCGGTTCAACCAGGACACTTCTACCCAGTTTAAGAGTATAAACACTTCACTAGATGAACTGAGGGGTCAGATGTCCCAACTTTTGAAGAATCAATGGAGGTTGCCCTCGCTACCAGAGACAACCCCAAGGGCCAAAGCGAACGTTGTGGTTTCTGTCACCACACGTGGTGGACGGGTGACTGACCCCGTCATGGTCCCGGTTTTGAACAAGAAGAGAGTTATTGCTAAAGAAGCCGTTGTTGACAGTGATAGAGAAGAGGCTACTGAAGAGCCTGTAAATAATGAAGAGAAGGCTGATACACCGGCCATCACATCTACAACAACGCCTCCTCCTGTTGATGCTGCAAGGAGCAAAGCTACCCAACCTCCCCCACCATACCACAGAGGCTAGATTTGGCGAAGATGGAGAAGAAATACTCCAAATTCACGGAGTTACTGAAGGGAATCCAGTTGAATATCCCGTTCATAGACGCTATCACGGAAATCCCAATCTATGCCAAGTTTTTGAAGGATCTGATCACAGGAAAGAGAACGCCTGAAGAAATAAAGCTCATGGAGGACTCCACCTCCGTTATAAAGAATCATCTCCCCCGGAAGCTGCCAGATCCAGGGAGCTTCACTGTGACGTGCTCCATCGGAGGGATGCCATCAGCTGGGCTTTGATTGATCTAGGGGCTAGCATCAGTCTGATGCCTCTTTCTATTTTCAGGAGATTGCAGACCGAAAGCGAACTAGAGCCAACGAATATGTCCATCCAACTTGCGGATCATTCAATCACTTACCCGATGGGCATAGCCAGGGATATCATTCTCCAGATACCCCCTGGGTTATGTGTCCCCATTGACTTCGTCATCATGAACATGCCAGAGGGAGGGAGCTCCCAGCTTATACTTGGCCGCCCATTCATGGCAACGGCCGGTGTTTTGATCGATGTTCAAGAAGGGACTCTCTCGTTGAATGTGGGGGGCATCGAAGCTGAATTCTGGCTACAGAAGCCGATGAGGGAACATGCCTGTGATGAAGGAGCTAGCTACTTGGAGCTCCTGGAAGTGAGGCTATTTGAGATTTTTCTTCAGAGGGGGTCATGAATGACCCAATGAGAACAGGAATTAACGACCACGGTGACCCAACCTACCAAAAAGTGATCACCGCCTACATCCGAGTGTTGGATGAAGATCTGTTGAATCATTTCCCGAATCACGAAGAATCGGAGGCCATAGGCTACTCGAGGGAGAAGCTTGAAGTAGGCGAATACCAAATACTGTCGGATTGCATCATCGAAAAGAACGACGCGTGAATTCCACACGCACCAAATGACAATTGATAAATCAATGGGAGTCGAGCTCATGACTAAAAACGAGCGCTTATTGGGAGGCAACCCAATCTCTTGTATCCTAGACTATCTTTTTCAATTTTCTTACTTTTACTTCATTTATTTGAGAAAACCAAACAAAAACATTTTTATTTCCCATGAAATTATAAAACCACAAAAATTTGATTAGTTCTTCCTCTGTACAGGTTGAACATGAGGGAGCATGCAGCTCGACATTTTAAACGGAAGGAAGTTGGAGGAGAGCAACAGATTTGAAGAGGAAACGAAGGAAAAAGGAGCAAAAAGAAGACACATGTGACTCGACCGAGCAGCTAGACTGCTCGGTCAAGCAGTGCAGGGACGGGAATTAAGAGAAAATCGTCACTCTGTCTACGTGGCCCGAGCAGCATTAGCTCGGTCCGAGCAGACATCGACTCGGTCCGAGAATCCTACTGCTCGGTCGAGTATGACAGGCTCTTGAAGATGAGGAGAAAATGACGTTCTGTCTATGGGCCCAAGCAACCCTGCTCGGCCCGAGCAGCCATCCGATCAACTGAGCATTATATTGCTCGGTCGAGCATATGAGGGAGTCTCTTAAACTTTTTATTTTTCGTGTCTGACTGGGTCGAGCAGCCTCGCTGCTCGACCGAGTCGGTCTACCCTATATTTCATGGGTCCCACTCCCAAACGAGTTTGGTTTTTAACCCAACTCATTTTAATTTTTACTTAAACTTTAAAAAAAATTTACCCTAAAAAATTTTACCCGACTGCCCGAGTCTCCCTCACCCCCTACTCGATCTCCCTTCTCTTCGCCGTCGTCCTCCGCCTGCGTAGCTCGTGCCGCTCGTAGCGTCACCCCACTTCCGGTCAGTCGCCTCCCTCTCTCTATATTTCTCCCCCCCCCCCCCTCTCTCCCCTCCACCCCTTTTCCTCTTTCCTAGGCGACGACAGCGCCGCCGACGGCGCCGCCCAACAACCCACCCCAAACCCCCCCCCAAACGACTCAGCCCCCATCCCCCTCCGCCTATCCCCCCCTCTCATCTCATCGCACAACCCCCCCAATTCATGATCGCCGCTGCCCTAGGGCACGGCTGCGAGGCTAACCGAGCACATTAGTGCTCGGTCATGAAATTTCAAGCGAGCAGCACTGCTTGGACCGAGCAGTACATCTGCTCGGTCAAGCAGCCCCAACTCATACATTCCCCCTGTTTTTAATGCCATATTCTGATGTTTTAATAGTTTCTATTGCAGGTATCCTTGCCTACGACAGCACCGACTACTGGGATAAGCTTGGGGGAGATCCTCGCACTCGCATCGCTCGTTGAGTCGATACACTCTCTCCCCTTTTTATTTATTACCGACGCATCACATTGCCATTACCACGATGGTCCGCATGCGCGAAACCACCACTCCTCCCGTTCGTGGGAAGAGGCCGTCTCCTGGCGCCTCCCCCCACCCCCGTCATGCCCGCCTCACTACCACCAACACTACCACTACCCACCACACTCCACACATGGTGCTTCCTGCCCCTCACCTTATACACATTGCACCTGTCCAACTGAGCTGGATAATTCCTAGGGTTGACCCACTCCCTTCTGTACACGTACTCGAGCCTCCAGGAGCACCCGTCGAGGCAGTCGCCGATGACCCAGTGCCACGCTCCGCTGAGTACATGGAGCACGACCATGCAGCCCTAGTGGCTGCACTTCCAGCTCCGCCTTTATATCCACCTCGCTCCAGAGGAACGTCTTCTTCCATCGTTGTTTCTTCCACCTCTACCACCATAGAGACCTCGAGGACTGTCACCACCTCTTACCCCGAGGCCACTGCCATTATCTCTTCAGTCTCCGTGCCTGATGGCACCGATTTTATTTCTGCTCCCGATCCTACAGATTTAGACCATCCTGAGCCCGACCCAGCCCCCACACTTCCTCCTCTTAGAGACCTCATAGATTCACTTCCGATCTCTTTAGGTCCCCACATTCCCCTCTCCAGCACCACTTCGTCGCCATCAGCGACCATCTTTATTGAGAGCGTCTCGATGTCTGTCCACACTTCTGTGTCGACGACCGCTCTTTCTTCAGCCGCTGCTTATATCCCTTCGAGCTCACCCTCTCCGACGTTCCACCCTAGGCACCGTGCATCAGCTGCACGTGATAGCTTTACGAGAGTGGTGACTCACCGTCACGTTCCCTGCCCTCCGCTCGACTCCCTTTCCATTGACGGTCGTCTAACAGCGTTGGAGGAGTCGACTTCTCGCCTTCGACGAGATTTCAACTTCTTCATACACTCGACGACGACGCTCCAGGCGAGAGTCGAGGCAGACTTGGCATCCATTTTAGACCTTCTCCAGACACGTGGACCACCTCCTGTGATCCCATCTCCTGCCCCACCATCCCGGTCCTCGAATGTGACTTCCACTACACCACTCAGTGCTCCACTTTCTCAGGCTTCTGCAGAGCCTACTTCTTCACCACCTGAGTCGGTCACATCAGTTGAGTTCACTACAGCACTTGTTGTATATGCCCCACCCACATCTCCTGGTCCACAGCAGAGGGACCCATCACCACCCCCAGAGGGTGGTGCCTCTGCTTGATGTTTTCCCTACCCGTTTTTGCCTCCCTCATTTATTATCGAGCCCATCTGTCTGTTCGGGGCCCTGTTATTAGATAGCTTAGGGGGAGGACACACGCATGCATCATATTTCATTCATCATGCATCATATCATGTTTTTCCTTCTTTTTGCATAGTTTTTATATCATATTCTCCCACCCACCCCACCCCATTTAGCATCATCTCCCGCCTACCAGCGTTTTCTCAGCAGTGAGGACACTGCTGGGTTTAGCTTGGGGGATGAGCGCTACCGTTTTTTTCCTCATTTTCTCTTTTACATTTTCTTCCCTATTTCAGTTTTTATTTTACTTTTTCACCACTTTTCCACGCCCTTATCCTTTTTATCATTCTGCATCATGCTTTCTGTTTTTTACCATGCATGCATCTCTTTTTCCTCATTTTCCTATTTTCTCCGCCCTTATTCTCTTTTTATGTTAAGGATGTTCCGCATGATGATACCTCTCGTAGCCTTAGTAGTTACTCACGATGCTCGCTTTCTGATGACATGCTATTAGGGTAGTATCAGTTTTACTATCTATATGCGTGCATTTTCTTTTGCTGATCTATCTGATTTAATGCTTGAAATGAATTGAAAATCAAATGCATGAAATTATATCTAGTATGCGCTATTTTGGGTAATGCACCTAGGTTCACGCATCACTAGAACACTTGGAGCATCTGCTTTATATCTTATTCACTTCTGTTTGCATGCATGATATCATTGTGCATATTACTGCATGCTTTTTCGGTGTTCATCTAGATGAATGAAAATATCCATGCTATTTATGAGTTTAGTTAGAGTATTATTTTATCAAACTGTTGTGCACCTCTTATGAGCGAACCGAGAGATCTATTATTTTCCTTCTCCACATATCTATATATTCTCTACATATCAGTTGGTTATACCCCCACAGCTATCCTTACCGCATCTCACTTCCCAAACCCCAAAAAGAAGAAATATAGCTTCTAAAGGAAAAAAGAGAGAGAAAAAAGAAAAATAAAAGAAAAAAATAAAAATAAAAATGTGTATATATTCATATGTGAAAAAGAAAAGAAAAAGAAATAAAATGAAGGAATAAAAATTGTTTTGTATCCTTTCATTAGAAGCTATCACATATACTGGGAAGAGAAAGAAAAATCACATATCATATCCCTAGATGTGATGCCTCAAGCTAAGCTTGGGGGTGAACCAACTGATCACATGAGTGAGTGTGACATTAGAGTGGAGACAGTGCATGACAGGGAGATTTGATAATACTTAAACTTTACGAAACACTTTAGTTTTTGGAGGTTTTTCATGAATCGAAATGAATAACTGAATAGCATGACTTTTTCCATTCTCTATTGCATAATGCGTGATTTCTATATGCTCCATGTGTATCTGTAATTGAAAAGTGCACTGCCAACTTCTTTATACTAGACTCTATGGACTGCATGAGATTGATATGAGTTGATAGCATTATTTCAGTAGATCCTTGTCTTTTGTCTGTATTGCATGCTAGGCATATGATTCGTAAAATGTGAAATTGCCATTAGCATGTACTTTTACTATTCAGATCATCGTGATATACTACTCAGGCCTAAGATCTGACCGAACATCCTTAGCACCCTCCATTCACTTCCATTCTCTCCTCTTCTTATTTTTATTTCTTATTTCTTTTTGTTTTCCTCCCGGCGTACCTGGTATTCGTCTTCCTCGAGGACGAGTAAGAGGTAAGCTTGGGGGATTTTGATGTGTCCATATTTGACACCTTTTTCATATCATTATAGCATTGCATTCCACGCCATTTTCGCATCCAATTCCCATATTTCCCTACGATATCGCATTTCTGACGTTATATTCGAGTTTCGTAGTATTTTATGAGTTTTCAGGGATTTTGGAGCGATTTGGGACCCGATCGAGGTGTGGACACATCTGACACGCCCGTGAGCTCGTTGGTGAAGCTCTACAGGAGTTCCGCGTATTTTGGGTGCCTTGGGAGGAGTGGAGGAGAGAGCAAAAGGAGAGGGAAGCTTCAGCAGCTTCAGGAAATAAATTCCCAGGCTGCTCGGTCGAGCAGAGCAGTTGCTCGGACCGAGCAGATGCAAATGCAGAAGGGGAAGCTGATATGGGGATTGCTCGGACCAAGCACTCATAGTGTTCGGTCGAGCAGCCGTTCATTCTGAAGCCCAACTAATCCTCGCACTGCCCGAGCGACTTCTTCAGCAACCGAGTCAGATATCTGCTCGGACCGAGCAGAGCTGACTCGGCCCATGCAGACAGAGTAAAGATTTTGGAGAAGCACGGTTTCATGTCGTGCTCGGTCGAGCAGTACAGCTGCTCTGACCGAGCAACTGACCAAGCAACACATTGCTCGACTGAGTCACCTACTCGGTCGACGATGCTGAGGCCATTTTTGGAAGGATCTTTGAGAGCGGCTGTTGCACGATTTTGGGGAGTGAAGTCTGGAAGCTGCGACGAGGGCTGGGAGCGAATTCTTTCTGAGTTTTAGAATAGTTTTGGAGAGAGGATATTAGAGGAAAAACTTTGTGAGATCTAGATTAATTTTTGTTAAAGATTGTTGGATCGAAATTGATTGGAATTATTTTTGTTCTTCACGTGCTCTTGGAATCTCGGTTTCCTTTGGATCTATTAATCGCTATTTTTCTTAATCTCCCGATGTAAGTTCTCAATCTTTATTTTTTGATTTGTTATGATGTCTTCACCTCTGAAAATTGTGTTTTTATTCGTTAATATTGCTATGAGTGAGTAGACTTTTCTAGGGTTGATGGGTTAGCCCTAAGATCCTAGGGGAAGACGTAGATCTGGATCCCTATGTTGAATTAGGGATTTAAGGGAGTATTTCGGTCGATCATACCAAATCCCTAGGATAACCCGTACTGAGATCATGCCTACGGTCTATGGAATTGATGTGCTTAAGGGGTATCCTTAAGATTCGAATAAGGAAATCGGTGGATCCAATCAAGGCTCATGACCATGCCCGGCTCGTGTCTTGAGGGGATCCCCCAACGAACTATATCACTACGTTGACGGCTACCGCTATTGCGTCAACGAGGGCCACTGAAATACCTCGCAATTCTAACCCACTAGAGTGGTATGAATTGGGAGATTAATCCCCTAACCCTAATGCAACGTAAGGATTCTATTCCACCGTCGATCCACGACGGTCTTAGTGGTGATCCCTAACGCCCTAGTCCTTTTTATTATTAAAACAACAACATCACAACAACCAATTCTCTCAACCCGATAGCTATCTCACTTCGAGATATAGAAGTAAGCTGAACCCCAATACACTATCACCGTCCCTGTGGGATTCGATATCTTTTATACTACAACTTAATACCGTCCGCTTGCGGATTGAGCCCGGAATTGACACCTAGGGGCCATACCACGCCTGGCGATCGTGACACCGCTGGGTGGAATCTAGGTGTAGGTTTCGGGTGCGTCAGAATGCAAGGCGATATGCCACCTCACCTACTCGTTTCAAAATACCAAACGGCCCGATGTATCGTGGACTAAGCTTCCCTCTTCATCCAAATCGAATCATACAACGATTAGGAGATATCTTCAAAAATACATGGTCGCCAGGCTGGAACTCCAAATGTCTGCACTTCACATCTGCCCAATGCTTGTATCGATCCTGGGTCAACTGTAGTTTCCCCTGATGGTCCTGACTACATCCATTGCTTCTACGGTAAACTCTGGTCTAACTAGCTCTCGATCACCAACGTCGTCCCAACTCAAGGGGGAACGATACTTCCTGATGTATACCGCTACAAAGGGCGCCATACCAATGCTGGCTTTGTAGTTGTTGTTGTAGGCGAACTCCACACGATGAAGATGATCTTCTCACGTTCCTTTGAAATCCAACATACATGCACGCAGTATATCTTCTAAGATCTGAATGGTGCGCTCCGATTGGCCATCTATCTGAGGATGATAAGCTGTACTAAAGCTTAAGTGGGTCCCCAGACACTCCTGTAGACTTTTCCAAAAGTGAGACGTGAATCGAGTGTCTCTATCGGAAACAATACTGACAGGGACACCATGCAATTTCACTATCTCCTCCATGTCCTTCTTGGCTAGCACCTCGGTCAACTGGCCCACTCTGAAAGGGATGAAGTGCACTGTCTTGGTCAATTGATCAACGATTACCCAGAAAACATCGTTATGCCTTGTACTCTTGGGTAGTCCCGTCACAAAATCTATAGCGATGTGTTTCCACTTCCATTCTGGAAGGGGAAAAGGTTGTAACAAGCCGATAGACTGGTGATGTTTAGCCTTCACCTGTTGGCACACTATACACTTCGACATGCTTCGTGCGACGCTTCTCTTCATGCCATGCCACCAGTAATATTGTCGCAAATCTTGATACATCTTGGTACCGCATGGATTAATGAAATATGGAGAACTGTGAGCTTCCTCCAATAGTTCCTCTCTGACGTCTCCAGATGGTATGCAGATGCGGTTGCCAAATCGCAAAGATCCGTCCTCATGGATCTTGAATTTAGGCCTCTGACCTGTTATCACCATGTCCCTGATCTTTCGTAACTTCACATCTCCTGCCCGGGCAGCCTTGATCTTCTCCACCAATGTCGACTGAATCTGAAGGTTGAGTAACGAAGACGTTGATGGAAATTGAATTCCACCCCCAAGTGATTTTGATGATGAGCATACCAAATGAGATTAGTGTACTAACTAAACTACAATTAAGTGTGCAGATTATGCGATGAATGAAAATCTTTATACATACTCCGAAGAAGCACAATCTACGCTCACTTAGTAAAGACGAGGACAACGTTACTAGCTCGATGATGAAGCTCACGCTCAAATGGAAAAGAAGCTCATAAGAAGCTTGCATTCACATCATCATCTGATCAAGCTTCGGGAAAACTTGTCCTAAGTCTATAGTGTGTGAGTTGCGTCTTTCTTAGGATTATGTTAAAGCCAAAAGTAATTATAACACACACACACACACACACACACACACACACACACACACAAATGATTTCGAAGTTAAATGTTTTAAATGGTTTAAAATCATTTTCAAAACTCTTGAGAGCAGTTGCTAGTTACTTCTCATCTTAGTAGTTAATCTCCATTACACCCAGGAGTTAACTACATCTCTTGCTAGCTGAGTTTTAGAAGAAACTTCTCTGGGAGTCGACTACCAAAGAGTGGGAGTCGACTACCAGCTGGAAACTTTTCTTTTTCTGAAACGCTCTGGGAGTCGACTACCACTCCTAAGAAGTCGACTACCAGCTGTCGAATTTCAACGTTTTGACTTGTTTAATTGTCTCTCAATTTCATTGCTTCCTTGATTTTCGGGACGAAAGTCAAACTTCGTTTGAAATTCAAATCCTCTCATTTTACCTATAAATAGAGGATCATTTTTGAGATCAATATACAACATACTTGAATTCTAAATTCTCTCTTGTGCAAAATTCTAAAAGATCTCTAATTTTCGGCACTCATTATTTTTTCAGCCAAATCTGCGTTTATATTTCTGATCTCTTTTCTTTAAGTTATTATTATTTTTAAGATCAACATTTTATTTGGCTATCGTTTTTCAAAATCCGTGTTCTCTATTTTTGATTCTATTTGAAAGGATTTTTTGAAAATATTGATTTAGATCACAAAGACTTAATTCATATCTTTGTGTGATCTAAGATCATATTCTATTTAGCCACGAATACACTTTGTTATCTATTATTCTTGGCTATAGAATCTGGGTGTAAATTCAAACTCCACCAAAAATTGTGGTGAGTTGGATACTGGTTTTCATTTTGTGATCTGTCCTTTGTTGCAAGGGTGTTGGAAATCATAGACAAGTCTAGGTGTTGTAGTGACCCTGTGCTATGAGGAATAAACACTAGAGGTGGGTGAATAGTGTTTTATAGAATTATAAGGAATTTACGCCAAATAAAACCCTAATTAACCAACAAATGCGGAACGAAAGAAATGATCAACAACCCAAGCAAGAATGCAATGCTAACATGCAATGTACCCTGGTTCGGTGCCACCCAAGTCTCCCCGACTTGTTCCCGGTGCCCTAATCCAGCAACACCCAGATCCCCTCCGGATACTCTAGTAAAACCACTAGAGCTTCCCTTTAGCCCACTTGCAGAAACCACACAAGTGCAATCGACCTACAATCGATGTCCGTGTATCCCACAACCCGGGAACACACAAATACCTTAATCCCACAACTCGGGACTAAGCACACTCTCACAAACCGAGAGCAAATTCTTAATCTTGACTCCCACAACTTGGGATCAAGCCAACCCTCTCAACAACCGAGAGTATACAACAATTTATATGTATATAGAATGAAATGTAAAGCTCTTACCACAAAATCATATGCCTTGAGAAATACTTACCAATTTAGGGCAAGAATGGATTTTGAGGAAGTAGTTAGCACCAAACCCTAGCTCCACCAAGATGGACAGCAATAGATGGCTAGGGTGAAGTTGGTGACTTTGATTCAAGCTCTTAGCTTGAGAAGCTCACAAAGAATGAGAATCTCTCTTGAGAAATTAGGGCTCAAAGAGTAAGAGAGAGATTCTTGTGAGATGAGAGAGCTTAGAAATGGAGTTGAATGGCTCTTCTCTTGGATGTGAAAATGTCTCTAATTTCAGCCTTGATTTCTGGTTTGAAGCAACTCAAACTTATATAGAGAAGAGACAAAACGGTCACAAAAAATCGTGGCATTAAATGCCCAACGGCTCTATTTCTGAAGCTGCTTAATCGGTCTAAGAAGGATCACTGACCGATTAGTTTTGCAACTAGTCGGTCGGTGAACCTTCTTGGACCGACTAGATGGTTAACAGAGAAGATGGTGAAATCATGGGTAAGCACTAGTCAATCTAAGAAGGATCCGATTAGTTTTGAAACTAGTTGGTCTAAGAAGGATCATCAACCGACTAAATTGACAACTAGTCGGTCGGTGAACCTTCTTGGACCGACTAGATTGACTTTTAATCGATTAACCATCCTTCTTGAACCAACTAACTGGTCAACAGTACAAAGGCTGAATTAACAAGTATGGCTAGTCGGTCTAAGAAGGATCTTCAACCGACTAGATCGTCATCTAGTCGATCGGTGAACCTTCTTGGACCGACTAAATGATCAACAGTGAATGGGCTGAGATTATCAAGGATGTCTAGTCGGTTCAAGAAGGATTTCCAACCGATTAGATCATCATCTAGTCGGTTGGTTCTTCTACTTGAACCAACTAAGATGCATATGAAGCCATGAAAAGAAGCGAAAAGTTATGGGAAACGTTCTAATGGCTTCTAAGGCAATCTTAGAGATAAGATATGATAGTTATGAAGATTTCTAGGCAAGTACTACTCAAGGCTTAACATTCTATGAGATGAAGCTAGAAGAAAATATAAATAACATGACAAACCGTCTTCGAAGCTTCAACATGGAGAATCTGAATCCCTAGACTTCATGAATAACTCCTTGAGCTTCAACGAAGCTCCAGGCACAACGATCACGCGTTCTGAGGAAGTCTTGCGACGTCGCTTGAGATGAACAAAGTACTTTGGCGACGATCTCCATAATTCTTCAAGGTCTTGAGTCTTTTAGTTGAATGTCTCCAACGGCATAGTCTTTGATCCTCAAGGTGTCTTTGAAGCTTTTGAATCATCCATTCATATCTTCTCTTTGGATCTCCATTCATTTGTTGATGCCATTGGCTTGAGGTTTGAGGTAGCCTTTGAGTTTTTCAAGCCAATGCTTCACCTTTGTTGATCTACCAAGTCCTCCACTTGAATCAACACGTGTAGTCACTTTTGATCTTCTTGAATCTAATTGGTGACTTTTTAGCTAACTGCAAACACATGAGTTAATCACAACGATTTGTTTTTGATCATCATCAAAATCAAGGTGGAGAGTCCAATACTCAATATTCTCCCCCTTTTTGATGATGACAAACCGAATATAAACAAAACAAATAATTGTGCATTAAATATACTTACTCCCCCTGCAATGATGCCAATCAAGTTAATATCAATAATCAATAGCATCATTCAGTAGTTAATAGTGTGTGTATCACATGAGGTTGTGTATATATCGCATGAATGACCAGAAATAATATGCGTACATAATACAAATCATATAGGTGATACACATCATAAACATGAGCATGATTACCAATATATATAATGTAATCAATATAAACCAAGGTAATCACAAATGCTCCCCCTGAATCATATACATGAACGATCATAAATAAAGTCTATATGATTCAAGTTATTGTTTAACACTCAACATTTAATAAGCACATCCTTTCTTTATTTCTCTCCCCCTTTGGCATTATCCAAAAGACATGGGGGTAAAGAAACAACAAAAGCAAAAATAGAGTGGAAAACTAAAAGGTATATCTAATGTAAACTAGATAAGCTACCAATTTAAAACAAGATATCAAAATAAAGATATCAATTGCAAAAGCAAATATCCAACAACAACTCAACCACCCTCAATTATCACAAAAAGATAAGCAATAAGCATATGTGATAAAAGATTACAATAAATACTAAATGTAAAGAGTAGTGTGAGCAGTGTTAGAAAAGTGACAATATCATAATTAGCAGTAGCAACTAGCTATAAATATGATAAATAATACGGATAACAATGCAAAAATCATGACATCACTTGTGAAATAAAAACAAGTGATCAAATAGTGTCAATTACACAAACAAACTCAATTATCACAAAATTTATAACATTAAGCATAATGTGATAGACTGTTCTTGAGCAAGGGCATGACATATGACATGAACATGATTAAATACATAATGGTGGAATCAAAATCATCACAATGACATAGATCAACAAATATTATCAATAAACAGAGATCTAATTCAAACATAAAAAATGCAACAAACATGACTATGGAAATTTTTAACCATGTGTACAAAGTTATGTTATGAAATAATAACACAAATTAAGTATAATGGCATGTGATACCAATTGTAGGCATACCAAATCATCTCCAAAAGTATCTCCAGCTAAACTCCACAAAGCATCTCCAAAAGTAAGCATACCAAATCTAAGTGAAGTGTGCGATGTGGGCATACACAAATATCTATATCATGCAAAAGTGTTATGCCAAAAAGAGATAGAAACATCATAAAACGTATGGTATACACAATTCTAGCACACTAGGATAGTAATTGAAACAGTGTTCAAAAGAACCATAGTACTAGCAAGCATTCCGGAATAGATACTCACATAATGAGTCAATGATAAGCATGGAATGCCATGAGCATAAGGAAGATAACTATTATATCATAAGCTCAAAACTAGCATCAAGCAAGAGCATGTAAAGATGATATCCAATATAAATAGTCTAACACGGTGTGCAAAGTAGGCAAATAATGTCAAGATCATGACATCACTTGAGAAGGAAACCAAGTGAACAAATATAGACATGATCTCATCCTAGCTCAATTATCACAAAGGATTCAACATGAGACATAATGTGACAAAACATCTTTTGAGCAAAGGAATGAAGATAGTCTACGTTCAAAGTCACAAGGTAGGACATAAACGAATAAAGTTATCATGAACATCGCATGCATGCATACCAATTGTGCGAATAGAATAAAAAAAACTTGTGTAAGCACAATATAATTGGAGGTAGCATCAAAGAAGTCATAGTGCATCAAGATATATTCATGGAAGAATATCTATGACAGAATATACATATCATCAAACACAATATAAAGCTTATATGATCGTGTATAGCACAAGTTATCTCTAACATCTCATAAAAATAGCATAAAATATGAGCATGAGATGAGAGATGACATAGTGAGAAATATAGCTTGAAGATCACTAACTAATATGCATGAATGTTATGTCACTTGTGAAAATATCATACATGAAAGATGTCACGCCCCGCTTCCCTAAAATGGAGGCGAGACATGAGAAGGTCCGCACGAGAGTGGAGCTGCGAAGCCCCAAACCCGATAAGCGTCAATCTAACATAAGCAGGTCCCTGTAACCACAAACGGAACAACAATAATAACACAAGGAGAGACAGAAATAAAATCTCAAATCTCAGAATTTGTCCAACATTAAAAATTAAATTCAACATCCAGAAAAGCCACCAGGCTAAAAGGAAAGAGCCTAAAGGCCTAACACACGGCCAACAAAACAAACACCAACATAGTATGGGTGATACGCACCGATAACTAAAAGCAGTCTAAAACAAAAGGGAAAGCTCTACGAGGACACTAAGACTGATCTCCAGTGTCCACGAAGTCCTCAATCAACGTGGGTCCTGACTCAACGTCAGCAACCACCACGTCCTCAGCGACAAACTCAGGCTCGGAATCTAACATGTGTCACCCAAAAGAGAAAAGGGGCACATGTCAGCAAGTCGAAAGACTTGTGCAAGGAAACTGAAAGAAAGGTAAACTAACAACCTAGCAGTTAAAGTATGGTGCATGGCATGGCAAGTATCGTATGGAAGTAACAAGTGAAGTACAAGTAGCAAGTAACAAGTGGTAGGTGTGACATGAATTGTCAAGTAACAAGTACAAGGGATCACCCACACACATGTGAGTGCCCTATTGCCCGCAGGCTGTATTCAAGTACAAGGGATCACTCACACACAGGCGAGTGCCCTATTGCCTGCAGGCTGTATTGAGATCGTTTTCTGGTCCACAAGCCAGATTTGTAATTGGCCTAGGGTTGTGCCCGCAAAACGGGTGCCTAGCGAAACAAGTAGCACTAGTATGTAGCGATGCTACGCAATCACGATGAGTGTTCAAGCAAGCAATGACATGCGCAGATATTCGCGTACCATTAATTGAATTTAAACATGACAGGCAAAATGCGATGACATGGACAGATATTCGCGTACCGTTAATTTAAATTAAACATGGCAGTTAAAGATGCATGGATGACATGAACAGTTAATACGCGTACCGTCAATTGAAATTAAACGTGACATACAAGCATGATGAAGGTGACGGATCTAGCTTCGTTGTCAAACTAGATCAATGGCGTCTAGACAGCTATCCTTTCATTGTCTAGTCTCTTTTACGCTAAAGTAAGGTAATGGCCTAAGGACATGGCCCAAATCAAGAGATGCAAGTTTCACTTGCCTGATACCGACAAGGACGGCTGACAAGCACGTCACACAAATGTTATCTACGGTGAATGGACCACTGCTATAGAGAAACAACATTAGAAAAGATATCTAGAACCGGTTTCTTAATTGAATCCTATGATGTCTAATAACCATTTTTATTAGAGTTTCACAATATCAATATGGGTTGTGAAAACATTAAAGGATCGAACACTACCGTATAGAAGCGGAAGATCGATGCCGAGCAACCGCGGCAACGGATGAACGATCCAGGAACCACGGCTCAGATCTGAGATGACGGGGAAAATCTGGAGAAAATGGATTAAAGGGGGTTTTGAAGAGGAGATTGAAGCTTGGCCAATGGAGGTGAGATGTAGCTTGGGATGGTGGAGATAGGCTTGAGATGAAGGAGGAAGGGTTTGGGGAAGATGGAGAATGATTTGGGGAAGACAATGGCTCAAGAGAAAAGAAAGAAAGTGAAAGTGATCAGGTCTATTTATAGGAAGAATCCGGCGGCTGCCCAGAAATTAGGGTTTTGACACTGATTAGTCGGTCAAAGAGCAACCACTGACCGACTAGTTTGGAAACTAGTCGGTCGGTTGACCAACGCAGACCGACTAAGTGTAAGCAGTAACTCCTGACGAAAAATAGGATTTAGATTTAGTCGGTCAAAGAACAACTACTGACCGACTAGTTTCTCATCTAGTCGGTCGACGAACGTTCTTAGACCGACTAAGAATGAATAGTACTTGGTATCAAAAATGATCATAGAGCTAGTCGGTTAAAGAACGATTGCTGACCGACTAGTTTGCAACCTAGTCGGTCGACAAATTTTCTTAGACCGACTAACGAAAAATAGTAACTCCTGAATAATTAACAAAGCCCACTAGTCGGTCCATGAAGGTTTGCCGACCGACTAAATCGTCATCTAGTCGGTCGGTTCCCCTTCTTGTACCGTCTAACGTGCACAGAAAATTCCGAAATGGAGCGCGAAGCTCCGGGATCGATTCCTAAGACTCCTAGGCTTGATCTAACAATAAGATATGATTGATATGAAGCCCGTCACGAATGACTTACTCCAAGACCAACGATTCTAAGGAAGAAGCTAGTAAATCACGACGAAACGATCGAAAGTGAAAGCTACTGAGACGAAAACCACGCATAAGGAGAAAATCCACCAAAACATATATATAATATAAATAATCCAGATACATAAAAACCAGTCGTTACATCCTTCCCAACTTAAGAAAAATTCCGTCCTCGGAATTTCCCAACACTCACGTGTCCGGAAACAAAAGTGGGAAACGCTCTTGCATCTCATCCTCATTCTCCCAAGTAGACTCTCCAGGCGAGCCGTGTCGCCACATCACCCTCACAAGATTGACAACCTTGTTCCGGAGTGACTTCTGACGCATGTCCAAAATCAACACTAGATGCTGGTCATACGTCAAATCTGGGCGAACGACGATCTCTGAGAAATCCACAAAATGAGATGGATCGATGATGTATCGACGAAGCTGCAACACATGGAAAACATCGTGAACTCCTTCCAAAGATGGCAGCAAGGCTAAGCGATAAGCTACCTCGCCAACTCTCTCCAGAATGTCAAACGGTCCAATGTATCGCGGGCACAACTTCCCTCGCTTCCCAAAGCGAATCACTCCACGATTCGGGGAAATCCTCAGAAACACATGATCCCCAGGCTGAAACACCACAGGACGACGTTTAGCATCCGCCCAATGATTAAAACGGTCCTGAGCAATCCTCAACCTCTCCCGAATGTTCCTGACAACATCCACGGCCTCCACAATCATCTCAGGTCCCAACAGCTCCCGATCACCAACGTCATCCCAACTCAACAGCGATCGACATTTCCTCACATACAGCGCGACAAAAGGCGCCATGTCAATACTCGCCTGGAAGCTGTTGTTGTAGGAAAACTCTACCAAATGTAGGTGGTCCTCCCACGAACCCTTGAAATCCAACATGCACGCCCTCAGCATGTCCTCCAAGATCTGAATCGTCCTCTCGGACTGGCCATCCGTCTGTGGATGGTACGCCGTGCTGAAACTCAGACGCGTACCCAAACTCTTCTGCAAACTCTGCCAGAACTGAGATGTGAACCTCGTGTCTCTGTCCGACACGATACTCACGGGGACTCCGTGAAGTCGTACGATCTCCTGCACGATTCACGTTACATCACTATCTAAGCTAGGAAAAGGAAACAGAAACGGAGAGTAAAAGAATTTACCTCCATGTATCTCCTCGCTAGCGCCTCAGTGGACTGTCCTACTCGGAATGGAATAAAGTGCGCGGATTTGGTCAATCGGTCTACGATCACCCAAATCGCGTCATTCTGCCTCGGACTCCGAGGCAGTCCAGTCACAAAGTCCATAATGATGTGTTGCCACTTCCACTCCGGAATCGGAAGCGGTTGCAGCAACCCTGCCGTACGCTGATGCTCCACCTTCACTTACTGGCAAACCAAACACTTGGCTACACTCCGAGCCACACTCCTCTTCATGCCATGCCACCAAAAGTTCAGACGAAGATCCTTGTACATCTTGGTCCCACCAGGATGCACAGAATACGGCGAACTGTGTGCCTCCACCAACAACTCCTCTCTGATATCCCCAGCTGGCACACACAATCTGGCTCCATACCTCAACAAGCCATCCTCATGAATCAAAAAGTCAGTCCGTAGACCGGCTTCCACCTGCTCCCGAATCTTCACCAGCTTCGGATCCTCGGCCTGGCCAGCCTTGATCCGATCCACGATAGTCGACTGAATCTGCATACACATCAACGAAGAAGCCTCTCCAGAAAGAACGATCTCAACACCAGACTCGCAAAAATCCTGCTACAATCTCCACTGCGAGGTCAAAATCATCACCGCTGGAAGCCTACTCAGCGCATCAGGAACCACATTCACCTTGCCAGGGTGATACTGCAAATCAATCTCATAATCTGCCATGAGCTCCAACCATCGACGATGTCGCATGTTGAGCTCCTTCTGAGTGAAAATATACTTCAAGCTTTTGTGATCGGTGAAGATTTTCGCTTTCTCACTCTGCAGGAAGTGCCTCCAAATCTTAAGAGCAAACACAACAGCAGCCAACTCCAAATCATGCGTCGGGTAATTCTTTTCATGAACCTTGAGCTGACGTGAAGCATAAGCCACCACATGTCCATGCTGATGCAAAACACAACCGAGACCCTTGCCAGAAGCATCGCAAAAGATCTCGAATCCTCCACTGCGATCAGGCACAGCAAGAACAAGGGCAGTCGTCAGTCTCTCCCTCAGAACACCAAAGGCATCCTTACAATCACCCGACCAAACAAAAGGTACATCCTTCCGCGTCAATCTGGTCATCGGCTCCGCAATATGGGAAAAGTCCTTAATGAAGCACAGATAATATCCCGCCAAACCAAGGAAACTCCGAATCTCAGATGCTGACAGCGGAACAGGCCACTCCCTGATGGCCCTGATCTTCTCGGGATCCACTGAAATACCATCTCCAGTCACCACATGCCCGAGAAAAGTAACTCTGTCCAGCCAAAACTCGCACTTCGAAAACTTAGCATACAACCGATGCTTCCTCAAAATCTCCAATGCTGTCCTCAAGTGCGAGGCATGCTCCTCCTCCGACTTCGAATAGATCAGAATGTCGTCAATAAAGATAACGGCAAACTTGTCTAAAAAGTCGTAGAAAATAAGGTTCATCAGATTCATGAAAACTGCGGGTGCGTTAGTTACGCCATAGGGCATAACCACAAACTCATAGTGTCCATACTTCGTCCTGAAAGCTGTCTTCAGAACATCATCCTTCTTCACCTTCAACTGATGGTAACTGTAATGCCCTACCAGCTACTGCACAAGTACTAGAGGGGGGGTGAATAGTACTTTAAAATAATAAGGAGTATAATTCCAAATTAAATTGCAATCAACTACCAAATCAATTTGCGGAAGCTTAAATTGAACGACGACAACGAAATTGACAACGCTAACAAACGATGTTAATGGGTTCGGATCCACCCAAGTCTCCCCGACTTGTTCCCGGTGATCCTACGTCCCAACCACCCGGATCCCCTCCGGATACTTGAGTTAGAAACCCTAACTCAAGATTCCCACTATGAATATCTTGTGAAAAACCTTCACAAGATCAAATCATACATGCAATGGCAAAGTGAATCCCACAACCCGGGATCACAAACTTCTCTCACAACCGAGAGAACCAATAAGCAATATAAAAGAGTTTATATGAAATAAACAAGCTTACCACAAAATCCTATACCTTGAGTTTTTCTTACCCAATAGGTGGAATGAAGGATTTGAGGAAGATGAAGTCACCAAGCCCTAGCACCAAGGAAATGAGCAGCAATGGGTGCCTAGGGAAGAGTTGGAGACTTGGATCAAGCAATAGCTTGAAGAGCTCACCAAGAACAACCTTCTCTCTAGATCTAGAAGTGAGAGAGAATGGGTTTCTTGTGAGGAAGAGAGCTTTAGATTTGAGGGAGAATAGCTATCTCTTTAGAACTCAATGAATCTCTCAATGGCAGCTCTCCTGAAGATAGAAATGACCTAGGTTCGTATTTATAGGGTCCCATAAAAACAAGTTAGGTCATTCACCAACGGATAGAAATCTGTGAGACTTAGTCGGTCAAAGAACAGTCACTGACCGACTAGATCATCAACTAGTCGGTCAGTCACAAAGCATGGACCGACTAAGAGCAGATCTGAGAAGAGATAGAATTTCAGACCTAGAAAACTAGTCGGTCCAAGAAGACTGTCTGACCGACTAGTTTCACAACTAGTCGGTCATCCAATGAACGTAGACCGACTAAGAGGCAAAACAACTTAGTCTGAAGGCAAGTTGACTTAGTCGGTCCAAGAACAAAAGTTGACCGACTAGATTGTCAACTAGTCGGTCATCAAACGTTCTTAGACCGACTAACGGTAAACAGTAGCTTAGGAGAAATTTAGAGTGAACAGTAAGTCACAACTAGTCGGTCAAAGAAGCATCACTGACCGACTAGTTCACAAACTAGTCGGTCGGTGAGTCAACGTAGACCGACTAACTGTAAACAGTAAAGTCCAAGAAATTAAGGAATCAAACTAGTCGGTCCAAGAACAGTTGCCGACCGACTAGATCACCATCTAGTCGGTCAGTACTTGTTCTTGTACCAACTAACATGCACAACAAAGTCCGAATCGAAGCGCGACGCTTCGAGGAAGTTAGAATGAACTTGTGCAAGGATCCTAGAGCTACGAAATGAGCGTAATGAAGATAGAAACGTAAGATATACTCAAGGCTTAACATTCTATCAATCGAAACTAAAAGACTATAAATAAAACCTTAATAAACGGTCTTTGAGAGCTTCGATTGAATCTTCATAACTTCCAAAGCGTTGCAGGAGCTTCAACGAAGCTTTAGGCTTGAATACGAGCTTTTGGAAGTGTTGAGATGTCGCTTTGAATATTCTCGTGAAATTGGCGACGATCTCCAAAACTGCGCTCACAAATTGTTAGTTCATGAATTATTTATGTTTGCTCATCATCAAAACCAAATCCGGGGAGTCCAATATTCAACATTCTCCCCCTTTTTGGTGATGACAAACCAACATAAATAATAATCAAAAATAATAATTCAAATGTAAAATACTTACTCCCCCTGCATTGATGACACGTTAATTCCAAAATGAATATATATGAATTGCATCAATCAGACGAGTAAGATATATAATGAGAATTGATTTTTGAAATATCGGATTTTGAAAATCCTTATATGTATCTTAACTCCCCCTGAATCTAACATATCAAACTAGATTCTTGGAAATTGAGTTAAATTTTTCATTTGCGCTATTTATTATCATTATCTCTCCCCCTTTGGCATTATCCCAAAAATGGGGGGCATACAACGACAACAATTAGGAAATGTAAAATCCAACATCGGGAGTCGTAGACAATGACGATGGAGCTAATTGACACCAAAGGAAAAACGATTAAATCAATTCAAAGTGTGCCAATTGTCCATTATCACAAAGTGAAAATCAAAATCATCAAAAATACCAAATAATTATTCATTAATTGAATAAAGAAACATACTCCTCAATATTCAATATACTTGGTTAATTTTGTGCATGGAAAACAATTCTATACAATTATAGAATTTAAATCTATTTAACCAAGTTTTTATGCGTCGAGCGACGAAATCACATTTCAAATGTATTCAACGAATATTAAAATTTGCACGACGAATAAAAGACAAAGTGAACGATGATGAACATATATATATATATAGACAACATGAGTACATCCAAAAAGATATCACATCGAATATATGAGGTACATCATATCAAGCGCTACATATCATCAAAAAGAGATACATCAACATCATCGATACAATATACCCATCAAAAGGAAATACACCATCATCATCATCATTCTCATCAAAATAAATACAGCAGCAGCGACGACATCCAAAATACATCAAAACATAATAACCCTCATACCCTATCCTAACCCATAATACTCTCGCTAAGATATATCATCCAAAGCGTATATGGAGAGTCCTCGGAACAACGATCACGAGGAGGAGGCAGGATCTGCAGCGTCCGTGGGTCCAGTCGACGGAGTGGACTCAGGCTCTGTAGGGAGAAGAGGCGTCTCAACAGATGGAATCGTCGGGTCAGGAGTCGAGATCTCAGGAACAGGCTCTACAGCAGCAAGGGTCTCGACAGCAGAAGTGTCAACTGGAATATCAGCAGGCTCAGCAACAGGGTCAACAGCATGCTCTGAAGACTGAAGTGCTGAAGCAGAAGGCTCTGGAGCACCGGAAGAGGTGCCAACTCCAGGAGCAGAAGTGGAAACACCAGCAGCAGCAGCAGCAGTGGCCTCATCGCCACGGGCAAAAGAAGTGACAAGCTCGTCAATCTCCTCATCGTCCATCTCCTCGGCCTCAGAAACTGAAGGAGGAAGATCGATCCCCATCAGACGAGCCATACGACAAACGACCTCCTCGGTACGAGCCAAACGTGACTCGTGCCGACGAAGAAGGCGTACGACATCGTCCAATGTAGCAGGACGAGAGGGGGCTGCGGCAGCAGACGGAGAAGCCTGAGAAGCAGATGCGGTAGACCTCTGCACGTGACGAAGAGCCGCTAAAGATTTCTTCACGGCCGTCGCGTTCAGAGGCGTACCCAAGGGACGCTCATCGTCAGGAGGGAGAGGAACTCGAAAATGACGGAATACGAGAGTCAACAAGCAGGGGTATGGAATGTGCGCAGACTTATTGGTCTTGCGTATACACTCGAAAGAATCCATCTTATCGAGTATCACGCGAGCCCAATTTATCTCGCACCCCAAGAAAAGAGCGTATATGAGCTTCAAAAACGGCTGAGAGGGAAGTGAAGAGGATCCATATTTCGGAAGAAGACATGATTTCAAAATCAGGTTAAGAACCCATGCATTCGGCTTAAAGGATTTCGAAGGAACACCAATGAATGCGGAGGGGATAACCTGGAAAATATCTGCAAGAATAGACTGATCCAAGGAAGAAATGTCGTCTACGGAAATGTCCGAAGGAAGGAGACCGGACGATGAACAACCAAGAATCTCCCCCAAGATTTCTGCCGTGAGAACTATAGGAGTTCCCAAGACAGTCGTCTCAATGGAGTGGCTGGCATCGTACTGTCCCCGAATGCGATTGGCATAGAACAATTTCACGAGGCGAGGAAACGGTTTGGGATTGGCCTTGGGGTCGTATCGGAGATAATCTAGAAGGCCACTATAAGACAGAAGATCAGCAAGGCCGAGGAAATCAGAGAACTGAACGTAATGCTCTAACAACAGTGGACAGTGTTCTATACGGTTGTACGCGGCGAGACACTGAGGGTCATCGCGGCACAACGATATGTCTACACCGCCAACTGGCATAGGAGCTTTACCCTTGGCCTTACGGGTCTTCGGAGGTGGGGTAGGTTCCCTAGTAGGCTCATCCTCAGGGATAAAATCAGTATCGGAATCGGAATCGGGAGGAGTAGCCGAAGTATGAAGAATAGGCTTTTTGGTCTTGGATTTGCGGGGTTTGGCTGTGGCAGTCCTAGGCTTCTTAAGAGGAGGCGACGAAGGAGAGGCTTGGGTAGACTTGGCACGACGCTTAGGCTTCGGGGGATTCCTAGGGTCGGAAGGCCCTACGGTCATAGGAGAGGCCCCGGAAGAGGCGATCGGAATGCGAGTCTTAGCCATAGTTCTAAGAGCACAAGCAACTGATAAAAAGATCAAGTACAACCTAGAGATCACAACCCCTAGATGTGAGACACCGAAGCACAAGCCCTAGGAGCACAAATGTAATGCCCTAGGAATGTAATGCCCTAGGAGCACAGACCCTAAGAGAAACGAATCGGAACCCCTAGGGTAGGAATCGACCAAGGAGATGGAGGAATATACCTAGGGGGTGGAGTCGACGGCGGCGGACGGCGGCGATGGCCGGAGAAACGGCCGGAGACGACGGAATGCGAAGGGGCTCGAAGGGGGATTTGGGGTTTTCGGGCTTGAGCTGAGAGGAGACCGACTAAATAAGATTTTAGTCGAAAAGAGAGTGTGTATAAGTCGGTCGGGATGCGAAAAGACACAGCTGCCCTAACACACTTAGTCGGTCACAGTTCAAGTACTGACCGACTAGATTACGATCTAGTCGGTCGGTCAATGAGCTTGAACCGACTAAGTCGAAACAGTAGCTCAGAAGAATTTCTAGGGCAAGAATTAGTCGGTCGCAGTATATTCACTGACCGACTAGTTTTCAATCTAGTCGGTCGGAAAGTATACTATGACCGACTAACGAAAGAAAAAGATAGGAGATGGATATTTGCATGATCTAGTCGGTCTGAGTTCATTCGCTGACCGACTAGATGAGCATCTAGTCGGTTGACAAGTGAACTGAAACCGACTAGAAGAGTCCAAAAGTAGAAATTTGATTTCTCTTCACAAACCACTTGGATGAAACATCCTAACTCACTCATTAGTCATCTAAATTACCCCATAAAACGTCGAAATCTTAAATACGACATTGAAATACGAATTCGATCATAAATTCAAATAAATCACATAAAATTCCCAAAAATTCAACTAATCTAGCATGAATGAAATATCGCGAAATATATTAGCATGCAAGATGATTGAATTTAAATATGAATCCTATATCTCGGATTCACCCATAATCCCCAATTCTCGACGCAACCGCACAAAGGAGTCCTCCTTTAGGGGTTTCGTGAAAATATCGGCGATTTGCTTTTGGGTTTCAACGTACACTAAAATGATGTCCTTTTTAGCAACATGATCATCTAAGAAATGGTGTCGGACATCTATGTGTTTCGATCGGGAATGGTGCACCGGATTCTTTGAAAGACAGATAGCACTTTGGTTATCCACCATGATAGGGCTAGTATCACAATGAATACCAAAATCCTTCAATGTGTGTCTCATCCAAAGAACCTGGGCACAAGCGGCACCGGCGGCAATATATTCCGCCTCGGTGGTTGAAAGTGAAACCGAATTTTGCTTCTTGGAAAACCAAGAGACAAGAGAATTTCCTAGAAAATGGCAAGTGCCACTAGTACTTTTCCTGTCGGATTTGCATCCCGCATAATCAGCGTCACTATATGAGACTAACTCATACGTGCTAGATTTCGGATAAAGTAATCCAAAATCTAATGTGTAACTTAGATAGCGAAAGATACGCTTTACCGCTACTAAGTGAGAATCCTTAGGTTGAGACTGATAACGAGCACATATACATACGGCAAACATAATATCGGGCCTACTTGCGGTAAAATAAAGCAAACTACCTATCATACCTCGATATAGACGAATGTCTACATCCTTACCGCCCGTATCCTTGTCAAGATGCGTAGTCGTGCTCATCGGAGTCTTTTTCCCGGAGGCATTCTCCATTCCAAATCGCTTTAGCAACTCCACCGTGTACTTCGTTTGGTGGATGAAGATTGCATCGTTCATTTGGCGAATTTGGAGACCTAAGAAATATTTGAGTTCGCCCATGTGGCTCATCTCAAATTGTTCCTTCATAACATTAGAAAACTCTTCGCAAAGAGCGAAGTTAGTAGCACCGAAAATGATATCATCAACATAAATTTGAACTAATAAAATATCATTATTCGCATGCTTAATAAAAAGTGTTGAATCGGCTTCGCCCATTTTAAAATTCAAATCCAAAAGAAAATTCTTTAGGCGATCATACCAAGCTCGAGGAGCTTGTCTCAAACCATAAAGAGCTTTCTTTAGTTTAAAAACGTGATTTGGAAATTTTTCATTTATGAAGCCCGGAGGTTGAGAAACGTAAACTTCCTCAACGACATCTCCGTTTAAAAATGCACTTTTAACATCCATTTGAAATAATTTAAAATTCTTATGGCATGCAAAAGACAAAAGTAATCTAATTGATTCTAATCTAGCTACCGGAGCGAAAGATTCTTCGAAATCGATACCTTCCTCTTGACGATAGCCTTGAGCTACTAACCGAGCTTTGTTCCGGACGACGACTTGGTTTTCGTCGGTTTTGTTCTTGAAGATCCACTTTGTCCCTATGACGGTGTGGTTCTTCGATGGCAATGGAACAAGCTCCCAAACTTCATTCCTCTCGAATTGAATGAGCTCCTCCTCTATGGCTAAGATCCAAGCGCTATCTTCGCATGCTTCATTAATATTCTTTGGCTCTATCGATGAGGCAAAGGCACAATTTGCGAAGTGGTGAACTTGCGATCTCGTCTTGACACTATCATAGATATTGCCAATGACTTGCTCATGGGGATGGTCACGAACCGAATGAAGCCGTTTGGGAATACCTTGATCACTAGGAACATTCTCAACAACTTCATTAGTTGGGTTAGTCTCAATAGAATCAATAGAATCATTAGACTTAGAATTATCAAACGAATCACATAAAACATCCATAGAATCATTATCATTTGAAATTCTAGTTGGAACAAATCCTTCATTAAATGAGACATGAAGCGACTCCTCGATCGTTGAGGTTCGTTTGTTGAATATCCGGTAGGCTTTGCTACGCGTAGAGTATCCAACAAAGATCCCCTCATCGGATCTTGGATCGAATTTGTCCAAACTACCATATGTGTTCTTAATAAAACATTTCGAACCGAAAACACGAAAATGTTTAACTTGAGGCAACCTACCAAACAACAATTCATAACAAGTTTGTTTAGTGCCGGGCCTCAAAAGTATTCTATTAAACACATAGCAAGCGGTGTGTACCGCTTCCGCCCAAAATTGATGGCCAAGTTGGCTATCATCAAGCATAGTGCGAGCACACTCCACTAGCGTCCTATTCTTTCTCTCAACTACACCATTTTGAGGAGGTGCACGAGGGAAAGAGAAGGTGTGAGTAATACCAACTTCATCACAAAATGTCTCAAAAGACTCATTCTCAAATTCACCTCCATGATCACTACGAATAGTGACAATGGTGGTTCCTAAGAGATTTTGTACTTTCTTAACAAAAATTGTGAAGTTTTCAAAAGCTTCATTTTTATTACACAATGAAAATACCCAAGTAAATCTTGAATAGTCATTTACAATGACAAGTCCATACCTTGCATTTCCTAAGGAAGCTACTCTAGTTGGCCCAAATAAATCTAGATGTAATAGCTCTAGTGGCCTTTTAGTAGAGATGCTTTTCTTAGGTTTAAATGAAGATTTAGGAAGCTTGCCGCGTTGACAACAATCACAAAAACTTTTCTTTTCAAAAACTAGCTTCGGAAAACCTTTAATAGAATTCAATTTTGAAAGCTTATATAGTGTTCCAAAGTTCACATGTCCAAAGCGTCGATGCCATAAGTGTTGTTCACTTGTGTTGGCAACGAGACATTGTTCATATGACTTAGGAAGATCCAAAATATAAATGTCCTTACGACGAGTTCCGGAAAATAATAATTTTTCATTATCCTTTCTTAAAATATGACACAATCCTTTCGCAAAGCTAACTTTGTAACCTTTGTCACAAAGTTGGCTTATTGAAATAAGATTATGAGTTAAACCACTAACAAGATAAACATCACTAATTAATGGTTTAGAGGGGTTACCGACTTTACCAACACCTATGATGGTTCCGCTCTCGTTGCCTCCAAATACGACACGGTTTCCATTCGCAATGGGAACCACTCCGGAGAGCAATCGAGCGTCACCCGTCATGTGTTTTGAACACCCGCTATCGAGTATCCAATTCCCTTTGGAGCTAAATTTAAATTTGTTGCTCCTTTCCTTTTTCTTTTCCTTGAGTACCTAAAGATAGAAACTTTCATATCATGGTACCCAAGGTCATTGGGTCCAAGGGATTAGACCTTTGGAAGCCAAGTCCAAGTGGACTTAGACTTCCCCACATAATTCTTACTATGTACAACATCCGAAAAATAAGCATTCATGAACATTTGTTTTTCGTCCATGCTTGTGTCCTTTGGGCTCCAAATAGTGAATATTTTGGGAGCCATCATCCTATTGGGTGCATGCATGCGACGTTGATTTCTACGTGATGCATGTTGTGGATAGGCATATGGGACATGATGGAATGGTGCACGACGAGAATTATTCATATGATGCGGTGGGTGAACATATGCATGTGTGGGAACACGTGCGTGAGGGTGTCTCACATGGTGTGCACGTGCCCAAGAATGTGTTGCATAAAAATCATCATATGTGTGAGATGGTGGAGTAGGACGTGTGTTCCTACGTGGCATGTTATTGGTGTACATGTAGGCATGCCCCTTCTTTGGAGGTCCACCCAAGGTGGGTTTCTTTCCAAAAGAGGGCGTGGACGAGGTGGAAGCACCATTGGTAGATGAACTACCAATAGAGTGTTTGCTACCACTCGTAGAGTCACCGGAAGTTGGCCTAACAAAAGTAGTGGCCGCTTTGGATGGACATCCCATCGTATACCCCAAACCAATGTGGTGATTGGCCGGAAGTAAGTCACTTAGGATTTTATCCAAATGGTCCTTACCTTTGTTGAATTTGTTAATTCGGCCCAATGTGTTCTCATATTTCTCTTTGAGAGAACGCAAAGAAGTATCCAAAGTGGATATTTGCGAAGTGAGCACATAAACACGAGATTTAAGATTCTCGTTCTCAATACTCAAAGTCGAGTTTTGAGAAGTTAAATCCGCTATCTCATGTTCTTCCGCATCCTCGATGCTAACATGTTCAAGTTTAGATTTGAGATTAACAATCTCATTTCTTAACTCTTCAACAACGGTGTCGTTGTTGGTGATGATAGTCTTAGGCGATGTTTGAATGCTAGCTAGGTCATCTTTTACCTTAGTATATCTATTTACTAACTTAGTGTATTTTGACCAAAGTTGAGAGTTAGCATTTCTAAGATCATCCATCGTTACCTCATCGCTTTCGTTATTACTATCATCGGAAGAGGAGGATCCTTGATCGTTCTCCTCTCTTGCCATGAAGCACATATGTGCTTGCTCCACTTTCTCATCATCCGACTCTCCGCTTGAGGAATCCTCGGAGTCGGTGAATGTTGCTCCGACAAGTCCTTTCTTGTACCCCTTTTTGTATTTCTTGGACTTATCGAATTTTGGCGCCTTCCACTTCTCCTTGTGCTTATTGAGGGGACACTCCACTTTCATGTGTCCCGGCTTATTACACTTGAAACACAAAGGAGAGGAAGAGGCGTTAGTAGAACCAAATTTAGCTTTGTTCTTGAAGTTACCTTTTCGGAAGAAACGGTTGAACTTCTTGGCCATGAGTGTCATGGACTCCAAGTCCAACTCGTTTTCCGAGTCTTCATCATCGGAAGATGTGGATGAAGCCGCCTTGAATGCAATCGCCTTTTTCTTAGGCGCATCTAGGTTCAAATATGACTTCATATTTTCTTGTAGCTTCACCTTGCTATCTTTGCGTACCTCGTATGACATCAAAGTACCCATTAGTTGAACTACGGTATATTTGTTCATGTCATTACCTTCCTCGATGGCGAAGGTACGTTTTTCCCAAGAAGAGGGAAGTCCTTCAATAAGCTTTAAGCACTTCTCCTTTTGAGTGTAGATCTTGCCGAGGGCCTCTAACTCGTTTATTATGTCAACGAAGCGAGCGTAATATTCTTTCATCTTCTCGCCCTGTTGCATATGAAACATTTCGTAATCTTTGGTTACGACTACGAGTTTAGAGTCTCTTACCCGACTCGTCCCTTCATGTAGTATGAGGAGAGAGTTCCAAATTTGATATGCACTCTTACATGTGCATATCTTATTGAAGTCCTCGTGTTCCAATGCGCATTGCAAGGCGTTCATTGCCTTGGCATTGCTTACCTCCGCGGCGACCTCCGCGGTAGTCCATTTCTCAAAATCTTCTTCTTCGGGCTCGATGTACTCTTCATTGTAGTCCTCCATAAAGATGCACTCCGGAGGAAAGTCTCCATCCGGCACTTCCAGTACCCGTAGTTGGTACCGTTGAAGAATGGAGGCCTCGTAGAGGAATGTCCTTCCATCACCGATGACGCTCCTTCACGGTTCCTGAAGGTGTCATAGTTGGAAGGTGGAGGCACGGTCTTGTTGTCGTTGGCAGACATAGCTGTGTATCTGGCTCTGATACCAAATGTAATGCCCTACCAGCTACTGCACAAGTACTAGAGGGGGGGTGAATAGTACTTTAAAATAATAAGGAGTATAATTCCAAATTAAATTGCAATCAACTACCAAATCAATTTGCGAAAGCTTAAATTGAACGACGACAACGAAATTGACAACGCTAACAAACGATGTTAATGGGTTCGGATCCACCCAAGTCTCCCCGACTTGTTCCCGGTGATCCTACGTCCCAACCACCCGGATCCCCTCCGGATACTTGAGTTAGAAACCCTAACTCAAGATTCCCACTATGAATATCTTGTGAAAAACCTTCACAAGATCAAATCATACATGCAATGGCAAAGTGAATCCCACAACCCGGGATCACAAACTTCTCTCACAACCGAGAGAACCAATAAGCAATATAAAAGAGTTTATATGAAATAAACAAGCTTACCACAAAATCCTATACCTTGAGTTTTTCTTACCCAATAGGTGGAATGAAGGATTTGAGGAAGATGAAGTCACCAAGCCCTAGCACCAAGGAAATGAGCAGCAATGGGTGCCTAGGGAAGAGTTGGAGACTTGGATCAAGCAATAGCTTGAAGAGCTCACCAAGAACAACCTTCTCTCTAGATCTAGAAATGAGAGAGAATGGGTTTCTTGTGAGGAAGAGAGCTTTAGATTTGAGGGAGAATAGCTATCTCTTTAGAACTCAATGAATCTCTCAATGGCAGCTCTCCTGAAGATAGAAATGACCTAGGTTCGTATTTATAGGGTCCCATAAAAACAAGTTAGGTCATTCACCAACGGATAGAAATCTGTGAGACTTAGTCGGTCAAAGAACAGTCACTGACCGACTAGATCATCAACTAGTCTGTCAGTCACAAAGCATGGACCGACTAAGAGCAGATCTGAGAAGAGATAGAATTTCAGACCTAGAAAACTAGTCGGTCCAAGAAGACTGTCTGACCGACTAGTTTCACAACTAGTCGGTCATCCAATGAACGTAGACCGACTAAGAGGCAAAACAACTTAGTCTGAAGGCAAGTTGACTTAGTCGGTCCAAGAACAAAAGTTGACCGACTAGATTGTCAACTAGTCGGTCATCAAACGTTCTTAGACCGACTAACGGTAAACAGTAGCTTAGGAGAAATTTAGAGTGAACAGTAAGTCACAACTAGTCGGTCAAAGAAGCATCACTGACCGACTAGTTCACAAACTAGTCGGTCGGTGAGTCAACGTAGACCGACTAACTGTAAACAGTAAAGTCCAAGAAATTAAGGAATCAAACTAGTCGGTCCAAGAACAGTTGCCGACCGACTAGATCACCATCTAGTCGGTCAGTACTTGCTCTTGTACCAACTAACATGCACAACAAAGTCCGAATCGAAGCGCGACGCTTCGAGGAAGTTAGAATGAACTTGTGCAAGGATCCTAGAGCTACGAAATGAGCGTAATGAAGATAGAAACGTAAGATATACTCAAGGCTTAACATTCTATCAATCGAAACTAAAAGACTATAAATAAAACCTTAATAAACGGTCTTTGAGAGCTTCGATTGAATCTTCATAACTTCTAAAGCGTTGCAGGAGCTTCAACGAAGCTTTAGGCTTGAATACGAGCTTTTGGAAGTGTTGAGATGTCGCTTTGAATATTCTCGTGAAATTGGCGACGATCTCCAAAACTGCGCTCACAAATTGTTAGTTCATGAATTATTTATGTTTGCTCATCATCAAAACCAAATCCGGGGAGTCCAATATTCAACAGTAACCACTTCTCAAATCCAATTTAGAACACACCCTCGATCCTCCAAGCTGATCAAAGATATCATCGATGCGAGGCAACGGGTATTTATTCTTAATGGTCACCGCATTCAACTCCCGATAGTCCACGCACATGCGACGCGAACCATCCTTCTTCTTCACCAGCAAGACCAGTGCTCCCCACAGAGACACACTAGGGTTGATGTAACCCTTCTGCATAAGCTCATCCAACTGCCTACGCAACTCTTCCAACTCTGCTGGTGCCATACGATATGGTGCCTTCGAAATGGGCTGTGCTCCCGGAATAAGATCAATAGAAAATTCCAAAGCCAGATCAGGCGGCAGTCCATACATCTCCTCGGGGAAGACGTCATCAAAATCTCGCACCACAGCTGGCCTCTCCAACTCCATCTGTATAGCCACAACCTCCACTGGTCTGGCCCGAAATTTGGCAGGGCCAAGCGAACTGCTACCACGGCTGAACTCAAACACTGGGTGTCCGGGAATCTCGAACACGACCTTCTTCCTCCGACAGTCGATCGTAGCATAGAAGCTCGCAAGCCAGTCCATCCCAAGAACTGCATCGTAGTTGATGATGTCGTGGACAATGAAATCAGCATAAAGCTCATGTCCACAAACCACCAACGGGCAAGAATTGCACCCACGATGCACCGAGACCACACCATTCCCTGTAACGATGTTCCAACTCTTAGGAAGAGAGGACGTCGACAAGGAATGCTTCTCCACGAAGCTCCGAGAAATAATGCACATCGATGCACCAGAGTCAAAGAGAACTCGTGCAGGAAATGTGCACACCAAAACCACACCTAACAAGCAATTTAACAATCAAACCCTAGTCTAGAAAACAAACATGAGCAAGCAACCAAACATAATCTAACAATCAAACATAACTAAGGAAGAAACAGCTAGGAGGAAAGTTACCTGTGATAACCTCATCTATGGCCATGCTCTCCTCCTCAGTCATCAGGAAAGCCTGCCCTCTCAACGGAACAGCCTGCTGAAAGGCCTGTCTCTGTGGAACAAGGGGTGCTCCACGTCCAGCGGGCACAGGAGCTCGTTGCTGCAACGGCAGTACTGCAATAGGTGCCCGCCAAGGCTGCTTCGACTTGGGGCACTCCCTGATGGTATGGACAGGATCTCCGCAGACAATACACTGCCCCAGGAACCTCCTACGCTGATCCCTGAGGTGCCCGGTCTTGTCGCAGAAATGGCAAGTCTTCAGAATAGGCCCTCCTGGCCTCTTGAACTGAACAGGCTGGATAGGCCTGAATCCAGGTCTAACCGCCGCTCTGACCTGATCCACAGGCCTCTTCCCAGCACCAGAAACATGTCCTCTCCTCTGGCTCAGGTTCAACTCCTGCCTCCTCGCAGCGACCAGAACCTTCTGGTAAGATTCCAGATCAGAGGAAGACACAAAACTCTGAAGCTCCAAAGCAAGTCCCTGCAGGAACCGCTGAGCTTTCTCATCGGCATCTTGCACCATCTTTGGTGCAAACCGACTGAGCCTCGTGAACTCTTGGTGGTACTGATCCACCGACAAGCTCCCCTGCTTCAGATCTATGAAGTGCTGTAGCATCACCTGCCTAGCAGACTTCGGGAAGAACTCTCCATCAAATCTGGTCTTGAAGGTAGCCCAAACTATAGGCACCTCCAACATCTTCTCCTCAGCATCCCATCAGTTTCTGGCATTATCCTTCAGCTGCCTCTTAGCCAAATCAACCCATCCAGCCGGGTTAATCTTCGCCATCGCCAGGTTATCCTCAATGTTCCTCATCCACGCATCCGCAGCCAAAGGACCTTCAGAACCATCAAAATAAGCAGGACCCAGCTCCCGAAACTGCTTCGCTCCCGGCTCGGAGCGAGGGGCATCCTGGATTGCCCGACCAGCTCGAGCAAGTGGGGCATTCTGGACTTGCAGGAGCATGCCCTACTGCACCTGCATCATCTGAAGCATCATCCGCATCATCTCTCCATTGGTGGGTTCCCACTCAGGCTCCTCGTCATGAGGGGGCGCACCACTACCACCACCACGGGTGAATCGCCTTCCTGCCATCTAATGACACAGAAAACGAAGCAAATTAGACTCATAGCTTATGACTCGGATGTCGAACTTAGTTTATTGGACATTCTAATATTATTATCGTTATTCCGATAATCGCAGTTACAGAAGAGGACCTGCATGGGCCACCAAACAAAACCTGTCACGCCCCGCTTCCCTAAAATGGAGGCGAGACGTGAGAAGGTCCGCGCGAGAGTGGAGCTGCGAAGCCCCAAACCTGATAAGCGTCAATCTAACATAAGCAGGTCCCTGTAACCACAAACGGAACAACAATAATAACACAAGGAGAGACAGAAATAAAATCTCAAATCTCAGAATTTGTCCAACATTAAAAATTAAGTTCAACATCCAGAAAAGCCACCAGGCTAAAAGGAAAGAGTCTAAAGGCCTAACACACGGCCAACACAACAAACACCAACATAGTATGGGTGCTACGCACAGATAACTAAAAGCAGTCTAAAACAAAAGGGAAAGCTCTACGAGGACACTAAGACTGATCTCTAGTGTCCACGAAGTCCTCGATCAACGCGGGTCCTGACTCAGCGTCAGCAACCACCACGTCCTCAGCGACAAACTCAGGCTCGGGATCTAACATGTGTCACCCAAAAGAGAAAAGGGGCACATGTCAGCAAATCGAAAGACTTGGGCAAGGAAACTGAAAGAAAGGTAAACTAACAACCTAGCAGTTAAAGTATGGTGCATGGCATGGCAAGTATCGTATGGAAGTAACAAGTGAAGTACAAGTAGCAAGTAACAAGTGGTAGGTGTGACATGAATTGTCAAGTAACAAGTACAAGGGATCACCCACACACATGTGAGCGCCCTATTGCCCGCAGGCTGTATTCAAGTACAAGGGATCACTCACACACAGGCGAGTGCCCTATTGCCCGCAGGCTGTATTGAGCTCGTTTTCTAGACCATGAGCCAGATTTGTAATTGGCCTAGGGTTGTGCCCGCAAAACGGGTGCCTAGCCGGAACAAGTAGCACTAGTATGTAGCGATGCTACGCAATCACGATGAGTGTTCAAGCATGCAATGACATGAGCCGATATTCGTGTACCATTAATTGAATTTAAACATGACAGGAAAAATGCGATAACATGGACAGATATTCGCGTACCGTTAATTTAAATTAAACATGGCAGTTAAAGATGCATGGATGACATGAACAGTTAATACGCGTACCGTCAATTGAAATTAAACGTGACATACAAGCATGATGAAGGTGACGGATCTAGCTTTGTTGTCAAACTAGATCAATGGCGTCTAGAAAGCTATCCTTTCATTGTCTAGTCTCTTTTACGCTAAAGTAAGGTAATGGCCTAAGGACATGGCCCAAATCAAGAGATGCAAGTTTCACTTGCCTGATACCGACGAGGACGGCTGACAAGCATGTCACACAAATGTTATCTACGGTGAATGGACCACTGCTATAGAGAAACAACATTAGAAAAGATATCTAGAACCGGTTTCTTAATTGAATCCTATGATATCTAATAACCATTTTTATTAGAGTTTCACAATATTAATGTGGGTTGTGAAAACATTAAAGGATCGAACACTACCGTATAGAAGCAGAAGATCGACGCCGAGCAACCGCGGCAACGGATGAACGATCCGGGAACCACGGCTCAGATCTGAAATGACGGGGAAAATCTGGAGAAAATGGATTAAAGGGGGTTTTGAAGAGGAGATTGAAGCTTGGCCAATGGAGGTGAGATGTAGCTTGGGATGGTGGAGATAGGCTTGAGATGAAGGAGGAAGGGTTTGGGGAAGATGGAGAAGGATTTGGGGAAGATAATGGCTCAGGAGAAAAGAAAGAAAGTGAAAGTGATCGGGTCTATTTATAGGAAGAATCCGGCGGCTGCCCAGAAATTAGGGTTTCGACACTGATTAGTCGGTCAAAGAGCAACCACTGACCGACTAGTTTGGAAACTAGTCGGTCGGTTGACCAACGCAGACCGACTAAGTGTAAGCAGTAATTCCTGACGAAAAATAGGATTTAGATTTAGTCGGTCAAAGAACAACTACTGACCGACTAGTTTCTCATCTAGTCGGTCGACGAACGTTCTTAGACCGACTAAGAATGAATAGTACTTGGTATCAAAAATGTTCATAGAGCTAGTCGGTTAAAGAACGATTGCTGACCGACTAGTTTGCAACCTAGTCGGTCGACAAATGTTCTTAGACCGACTAACGAAAAACAGTAACTCCTGAATAATTAACAAAGCCCACTAGTCGGTCCATGAAGGTTTGCCGACCGACTAAATCGTCATCTAGTCGGTCAGTTCCCCTTCTTGTACCGGCTAACGTGCACAGAAAGTTTCGAAATGGAGCGCGAAGCTCCGGGATCGATTCCTAAGACTCCTAGGCTTGATCTAACAATAAGATATGATCGATATGAAGCCCGTCACGAATGACTTACTCCAAGACCAACGATTCTAAGGAAGAAGCTAGTAAATCACGACGAAACGATCGAAAGTGAAAGATACGGAGACGAAAACCACGCATAAGGAGAAAATCCACCAAAACATATATATAATATAAATAATCCAGATACATGAAAACCATTCGTTACAAAAGATTTAGCTATAGACATGAAAGTTCTCTTGAATAAAAGTATAGCTAAACATCAGTAATGAAGTAATTAAAATGACAAGTAACATAAATTAATCACCCCAAATCATATCAATACGTCTCATAAAGATAATCATACAAACTATAAGAAAAGTATGAGATGTGTGGTGATACAATGAACAAATATGCATAAAGATCCTAAATCATTAATCTTATTCATGGCATAAAAAGATATAAACATCAATAAGCAACTAACCAATTCATTATATGAATGTTATAGCTACCATGGTACATGAGTCATAATAAGACATATATGACATACATGAACAAGGTAGTCACATAAACAAACAACCTTCATGAGGATGTGACAAGAATGAGCTAATGAAGAAGTAGGCTATATTACACAAATCGAATATATTAAAATACCAATTGTAAACATGGTAGTCAAAACTAATATATTAAAATACCAATTATACAAAACACATACTTACAACCATTTAGCTCTCCCTATATGTGTGCATCTCCAATGCACCATCCTTTCCGTTGAATTGATCCATCATTTGTAAACCAAGGAGTGTGTAGAGTAGACATCTTGCACAACAATCTGACAATTCAACAATTGGTGGTATCCAAAAACTTTTTGGATCCAATAGGTTAAGGAACAAAATCAAGTAGTCCAATTACCAATCATTTACCAATTGTAAATAACACTCATCAATAGAAATGCATGACATGCATTAATAGGAGTTATTATAATCACGAAAATCAAACATATAAGGAATTAATAATTCTCAACCAATAGAAATTATATACACATATACTAATAATTCCTATGCATATGATTTAGTCAAGCAACATCATTATGAATACACACATCTAATACAATAGTGTGTGTAAGAAAGATTCCTCGTTCAATATGCATATGTGCACAAAATAAACATTCACGGCACAACACATATTGAAGGAAGGCATGAAAAGTAATACCACAAAGAGTGTGCATGAAAAGCATAAATTATTAATTTTCAAAACCAAATTTCTCTTTCCCTTTGGCATATCAACAAGATAGGAAGGTGCAAATTGATAATAAATCACCAAGGGCTAGAGAAAACAACTAATCTATATGCACAACATAATATGAATGAAATGCAATGACATATAAATGAAAATGTCATACTCCCACACATGTCATACAAACTATGCAAACTTGGGAGTAGTGGACGAACTCACATATATATATGGGTACAAAAAGTAATCATACAAGCATGGTACCCAAGCAATGAAGTGCAATATGAGTGAGTAAGTAAGGTGGAAATCAAATAAAGACTGAGTTTGATTTTTATATATATAGTCGCATGAGAATATGTCAATCCTAATATACGATTCTATATGTGTGTTCATATCATGCCTAGAAACAATCTTAGGAATCCAAAAGATAGTGATTTGGGATTCTTAAGAAGAGGTAGTGTAGTGGTATGAGTAGGAAGTTGGGATGCACGCTTGTGAAGTGGAACATAAATATAATCGTGTCCCGTGTGTGAAACATGCAAATGAGCATTAGTTTTAACATGAAAATTTTTAAGCCACATGTTATAAATAATCCTCTAATAAACATATGAGTAAGGATTATGAATACACAATGCACATCAGTCAAGAATTTGACACACGTGAAATACATAGACATGAATGACATACAAGACACACAATATGCAAACATAGGATATGCATGAGATAGTCTCAACCACAAAGTGACATCTACATGCATCCAACACACATGGATACCAAATGTAAGAATATACTTACTACATTAAGCTCCCCCTACTTTGGTGCATCACTTAAGCACCATCAACTCCATTTGAATGAAAGTCTTTGCAAATCAAGGAGTTGGTAGAGTTGGTATCCCAATGTGGATTGAACCTAGAAAACATAATTTTGGTATCCAAAAACCTTTTTGGATCTTATGGATTAAACAACAAATTTAACAAACTAAATTCAAATTATTGTAACCCATATCTTAATGTAATCATACACAATATTAATGAAACATGTAATCATGTTACTAGATAAATATATAACCATATACATGTGTAACGACCTGTTTTTAGCTATGCGAATGTTCGTACGTATTTAACTAGTATGGCGATTATTAGAGTATATGTATGGTTGTATTTATTGTAGCTCGAACGTGCCGCCTAGCGATCGGGTTAATATCTTCTCTAATTTTTGGTTGGTGTTGAAACCATAATAATCAGATTATCTTGATCCAATCTTAATTAGATTAATTCTCCTAATCTAATCCTTACCCGAATATCTTAACCGATCATATATCTTAATCAAATCGCGTCTTAACCAAATCGATCCTTCGAAATCAGATCTTAACCCAATGATCTAACGAATCCTAACTAGATTGATTCCTGTTGATCAAACCTTAACCAGTATCTTAACTGAACGAATGATCATATCTAATCCTAATGTATCAGGTATCCCAACCGACTGACTTATCCTCATCTTAATGGACCCTCCTAATCTGATCCATCATAAGGTTAATATCTTGGACAAAATCCAGACCAAATCTTAAACAATCTAATCTTAATTGAATTTACTAAATCCGATCTTAGCTTAATGATACCAGTTTAATTCTAACCGAATAATTTACCCCCTCTAAACTATGTATACATATATATATCTGAATGTTTTAATAAACAGACTAACCACTCATCTACTAATAAATATCTAAGCTAAATCTTAATTATATCCTAAAGGAGCTCATCTTATCTTTTTTAATTCGTCTAATGGGATCTAATTTCAGGATATAGACTAACTGTATTTTATACCTAATTAAATTATTAAGATCAAATCTTTTATAAACCCAACATTATCTTAACCAATGATTCATCCAATCTAATCCCTATATATATATATATATATATATATATATATATATATATATATATATATATATATATATATATATATATATATATATATATATATATATATATATATATATATATATATATATATATATATATATATATATATATATATATATATATATATATGAGGTTAATGGGCCAATGCTGACAGCGCTGGAAATTTTTCCAGCGCTGTCCGTATTTTGGGCGACCTAAAAGTATTGTTTTTTGAAATTTTTTTTGCAGTAGTTAGATATACGTGTTAGGAAGCTCCCCACAAAATTTCAGCTCAATCCGACACCGTTTGAGCCTCCGTTCAGCGATTTCAAAAACGTTACGCAAAACTGTGGACAGATTTGCGTAACGTTTTTGAAATCGATGAACGGATGCTCAAACGGTGTCGGATTGAGCTGAAATTTTGTGGGGAGCTTCCTAACACGTATATCTAACTACTGCAAAAAAAAATTTCAAAAAAAAATACTTTTAGGTCGCCCAAAATGCGGACAGCGCTGGAAAAATTTCCAGCGCTGTCAGCTCTTCTCCATTTTTCACTATATATATATATATATATATATATCTCTCTCTCTCTCTCTCTCTCTCTCTCTATACAATAATTAAATCTAATCTAAACCAATCAGTTCTATATCTTATCTAAACCAATCTAATCTAAACCAATCAGTTCAATAATTAAATCTAATCTAAACCAATCAGTTCTATATCTTAACTAATCCTGTAAACCCGCGCGGACCCGTTCCCTTCACGCAAGATTTGTGCATGGGTCAATCCAAACCACCCATCTTGATCTCCCCATATTTCTCCCCACCGGCAAAAATTCAACTCCAACAAGGGACCCATTTTCCCACGCATCACGTGCTCTCCTTCAACCACCCACGTTCTCCACCTTCTTCCCATGATTTTACTGCACCCAGCTCTCTCTACAAAAACAAGGGGAAACAAATAATATCTCTTTCCCTTTTATACCCAGTCTCCTTTGTTCCTTACAAAACGAGTGAAGGGAAATCAACAAACCCCTGTCATCTTCAAAAAAACACCCCACATCCCCTTCGAACAATATCCAGTCGCCCTCCGCTGCTCTCGACCTCACCTAGCGCCTCCCTCCTCTCGTGCAACCGCCCACACGTCGACGCCTCCGACTTCCCAAGCCTCTGACGCCAAACCCGCTGCGTCTTCTCCGACCTCGCCGCCTCACCGTCCCCAACATCCCCCACGTACCGAACCTATCCAACGCGTCTCCCCCTTCTGTCCACCGACCACCACCTCGCCTTGGACCCTTTTCCGTTCATTTCGACATCCACCCTCAAGCCCACCGCCCAGACTCTGCCGTCGAAGTTTGCCTTGCGTGATTTATTGGCACCTTCAAATTTCATAACATCATCGAAAGGCCTATGCTTCTTGGCATTCTCTTTCGTAATGCTCAGAATTATATCCATAACCTCCTTTGATTCTCTCTTTTCTATGAATGCAATTCTAAACCTTCTACAGTCTCTCACTCAACCTTGCATATGAGACACATTAATTACCAAGCCACCAGTCTTCTTCTTTCCTGATTGCTCAGAGCTACCAATGTCTGTTCCACGAGAACCAAGGCCGCCATCCAAACACCATCTCCAGGCGCTCGCCTCTCCCGACGCCTTCCGGTGATCTCCCAGTTACCGGCCACCTTGTCGTCTCCCGACGCCCTATCCCCTGTTCACAACAGAGGAACACAAGCCCCTTACAACAGCCTTCACACCCCGCCGGAACTCGTGCAGTGACCTTCCCCTCGCCACCTCCGGTGAGCCGTCCGCCACCTCTTTCGATGTCGACGACACCCCAGCCGCGTCGCCCCCGATCCACATCACACTGACGGGCTCCGAAGCCGCTGCCCTGTGACTTCCGATCGCTCCCCTGCAAACAAAACGAGAGGACACAACGATGAACCTGTGAGTGAACAATTTTATAAGTTGTATTACATATTAATTATAACATCTAGTACCTAGGTTTTATATATAGCTTTTATGATCAAGTACTACTTATATATATATATTGCTATATGCATGCGCAGTACTACTACTGCATATAATTCTGAAGCCCTTCGTTTCATTAAATAATTTATTATGTTGTAAATTAAGTATGTTGGTTAACCGAGGTTTATAGTATCTTAGCAGGTTATAAATAATATATGCTTACATATATAAGAGCAGTATAAAGATGCTATCATATATTAAAAATGTTAGCTTAATGTTTAAGATGTCATATAAAGATAATAATAATAGTTCTAGACGAGTTAATAACTTCTAACTTGATGTTATGAACCTATCGACGCAGATATAACACGTCCCTTCTTCGTCCGCTCGGACACCCAAAATACGTTACATCAGGCAAGTGCACTTTTTACCGTTGCTTTTAATTGCTTTGACCCAAGATATTCTGATATGCAAGTGTGCATTCTTTTTACGTGTTTTAAAGTGCTGTTACATTTATTTGTCAAACCGAGAATCACTAATGTTGTGTCATACCATGTCACGCTGATAACTTAACCTGCTTGTACACACTTGAGTGAATGGATATTGATGGAACAGATTGATGGAACACTTGAAATCGTGGACTCGTGAATTCGTGCGCCCAAGAGGCGAAATAGTGAAATCGTGATGTCATGTGAGTTGACAAACTCGTGCTTGTAATATGAATTAGGCTGGCTCGTGTTCCAACAGTACACTTGGGTGGGGTAGTTCAATGTAGTAGAGGCTGGAATGCTGGATTGCACTCTCGTGGTGAACTTGACCGACACCTGGCCGGGTCGGTGAGTAGAGAGCCACGGGTAGCTCCCGTTGGCTTGGGTGTGATGCTGGTCACTTTTCCCCCTCAGACATTGGGCTTTTTCACTAGGCACACTTGACTGATTGTCACATTCCTTTAATCCTACTGTTACTATTGATGATCGCGTACTCTGTTGGTTACTCTTGTCTTGTTTGTATACTAATATTATGCCTATTGCTTTGCACACTACGCTCACTGCTGTACACACCACACCTGCCATGTTTACTGCTGTACACACCACGCCTGCCATGTTTACTGCTGTACACACCACGCCTGCCATGTTTTTGATGTACACACACTTACCATGCTTATCGCTGTGCACATTACACATTGTCATGTTCGTTACTTTTTGCACTACATTTCGCCTGCTCACTTCTTTGCACACTACACTTGTCAGTGCTCACATATTCCTCATGATGCCATGCTTTAACTAATGCAAATCCAATATTGTTACTCGTATTGCCATGAAATCTTTTTGAAAACCTTACCGAGGGTCAAGTTACTTTTTACCTTTAAATCTTGCCGAGCGACCCTCGCTGACGTATATTTCTGTCTTGTGAAATATACGTCAGGTATTAGACAGGTTTGATGAGGAGTTGCTTAGAGACTGAGCAGGTTGACCAGGAGTGCTTTGCCGCTAAGTTCCTTTGCTGAGGAGCAATGTGACTACACATCATCTTTGTATTTGTTGTCTTTTCTCAATATTTGTATGGGCTTAGACCCTCCTTCCGCTTTTCTACTTTCATTGTTGTAAATCTGTTTGAGACTTAAGATTGTAATAAATTAATTATCTGTGTTGTTTGAGTCGCATGCAAGAACCTGCAAGTGTTATCACAGACGCGTAATGTGCTTAAACCAAGGAGGAAGAAGAAAAAAAAGTACCTCCTTCTTGCTTTAAGCACATGCGGACCTTCGTCGCGTCCTCGCTCCCAAGTACAATGGGAAGCGGGGCGTGACAACATGCATGTACCAAATGTACCAAAAGTAAATATGTATATTAATCCAAAAGCATGACATGCATCACATGCAACAAAACATAAATATGAACCAAAGCATGTGTTGCATAAAAATATTAAATACTTTAGACATGAAAAACATAAACACAATGATTTACTAATAAACATGCAATGGAAATCAAATTCAATATGAATTTACGTTTCTAACAAACATGAGCATCTAAGACCAATATGCAAACAAAAGAATAAACCAATTCTTAACACAAATGCTTTGGTACCCATAAAATGGATATAAACTTATGGTACCAAGCAATGAAGGGTCAACGGAAACTAACCCTTTGGAAACCAAGTCCAAGAGGACCGTGATTTCCCAATATAATCATCATTCAAAATAATATCATGAATATAAGATTGCACATACATATCCTTAGCATGATTACTAGTGTTCTTAGGACCCCAAATAGTGTATGATTTGGGTATCCTCTTCCTAGTGGTTGCATGCACAAAAGGTTGATCTCTACGTGGTGCATGTGGCCTATGAACATGAGATCTAGCAAGAGCATAAGGAAATGTGTATGGAACATTGTGTTGTGCTAAAGCATGATGATGGGCATATGGTCCATGGTGTTGTGTTGCATACATACGTGGATGAATATGAGGTGTGTATGCATGAGGATGATCATGAGAATAAGCATGCATATGTGGATGTGATGTGTGATCATCAGCATGTGAAGGTGCATGAGCATGAGTACGTGCATGAGAGTGTCTCAAATGAGTGTTTGCACGTGCTCATGGGTGTGGAGCATAAAACCCATCATTTGTAGGAATGTGAGGAGTGGAGGCATTCCTACGAGTATTGGTGTACATGAATGCATGTCCCTTCCTTTGATATCCACCCTTGGTGGGTTTCTTTGCAAAGGAGGGAGGAATAGGAGTGGTGGTTTCCTTAGTAGTAGAACTACCCAAAGTTGTTATAGACACCACTCATGGATGCACCGGAGGATGGCCTCACAAAATCTATAGTTACTTCACTATAGGAGGTGCGTGCATTGGATGCACTTGCCTTAAAATAACCAAGGCCAACACGATGGTTTGCCGGTAGTTGATTCTTTAGCAAATCATCCAAATTGTCCTTTCCCTTATTGAATCTCTCAACAATGGAGGACATGAGCTCATATTTCTTCGAAATTGAAGAAATAGTGGCATTCAAGGTGGATGCATGTGTGGTGAGCTCGTGCACTTGGGATTTGAGATCCTCATTCTCAATGCCCAAGCTAGTGTTTTGAGATTGAAGATTTTCAATCTCAAGATCGTTACTATCCACAATGGAAACACGATCAAGTTGAGATTTGAGGGACTCCACCTCATTTCTCAGCATGCCATTTTGAGTAAGCAAACTTGCTTTCTCAATAGCGAGTGTCTCAACAATGGTGTCATTGTTAGAGGTGCTACATGTGAATGTGTTAGTGAGACTAGCAATCTTATTCTTAGCATCACAATATTTATGCGTAAGCTTTTGATATTTATCAATTAATTGTCTAAATGCAATTCCAAGATCTTCCATTGTTACCTCTTCATTGTCGCTATCACTTTTACTTGAATCACTTGATTCGTCACTAGAGTCACCCTTAGTGGCGTCCTCTCGTGCCATCAAACCCATGAGTGAATCCCTTTCATCATTGGAGGAAGAACATTCTGAGGTGGACTCTTCTTGCTCCGCTAGCATGTGCCATATTTGATATGCTGTTGTTGCCTTGGACACACGCATAAGAATGTCATAAGTTAAAAAATCAAGCAAGATATTCATTACCTCTTCAGGTTTCTTCACCAATTCTTTTTGCTCATTTGTCCACTTATGTATGGAAGTGGTAGGTGCGCGAAAGGGCTTCTCCCCAAGCTTCCAATAATCCTCATCGATGGATTGAATATATGCCTTCATCTTCACCCAGGAGTTAACTACATCTCTTGCTAGCTGAGTTTTAGAAGAAACTTCCCTGGGAGTCGACTACCAAAGAGTGGGAGTCGACTACCAGCTGGAAACTTTTCTTTTTCTGAAACGCTCTGGGAGTCGACTACCACTCCTAGGGAGTCGACTACCAGCTGTCGAATTTCAACGTTTTGACTTGTTTAATTGTCTCTCCAATTCATTGCTTCCTTGATTTTCGGGACGAAAGTAAAACTTCGTTTGAAATTCAAATCCTCTCATTTTACCTATAAATAGAGGATCATTTTTGAGATCAATATACAACATACTTGAATTCTAAATTCTCCCTTGTGCAAAATTCTAAAAGATCTCTAATTTTCGGCTCTCATTATTTTTTCAGCCAAATCTGCGTTTATATTTCTGATCTCTTTTTTAAGTTATTATTATTTTTAAGATCAACATTTTATTTGGCTATCGTTTTTCAAAATCCGTGTTCTCTATTTTTGATTCTATTTGAAAGGATTTTTTGAAAACATTGATTTAGATCACAAAGACTTAATTCATATCTTTGTGTGATCTAAGATCATATTCTATTTAGCCACGAATACACTTTGTTATCTATTATTCTTGGCTATAGAATCTGGGTGTAAATTCAAACTCCACCAAAAATTGTGGTGAGTTGGATATTGGTTTTCATTTTGTGATCTGCCCTTTGTTGCAAGGGTGTTGGAAATCATAGACAAGTCTAGATGTTGTAGTGACCCTGTGCGATGAGGAATAAACACTAGAGGGGGGTGAATAGTGTTTTATAGAATTATAAGGAATTTACGCCAAATAAAACCCTAATTAACCAACAAATGCGGAATGAAAGAAATGATCAACAACCCAAGCAAGAATGCAATGCTAACATGCAATGTACCCTGGTTCGGTGCCACCCAAGTCTCCCCGACTTGTTCCCCGTGTCCTAATCTAGCAACACCCGGATCCCCTCCGGATACTCTAGTAAAACCACTAGAGCTTCCCTTTAGCCCACGTGCGGAAACCCCACAAATGCAATCGACCAACAATCGATGTCCGTGTATCCCACAACCCGGGAACACACAAATACCTTAATCCCACAACTAGGGACTAAGCACACTCTCACAAACCGAGAGCAAATTCTTAATCTTGACTCCCACAACTTGGGATCAAGCCAACCCTCTCAACAACCGAGAGTATACAACAATTTATATGTATATAGAATGAAATGTAAAGCTCTTACCACAAAATCCTATGCCTTGAGAAATACTTACCAATTTAGGGCAAGAATGGATTTTGAGGAAGTAGTTAGCACCAAACCCTAGCTCCACCAAGATGGACAGCAATAGATGGCTAGGGTGAAGTTGGTGACTTTGATTCAAGCTCTTAGCTTGAGAAGCTCACAAAGAATGAGAATCTCTCTTGAGGAATTAGGGCTCAAAGAGTAAGAGAGAGATTCTTGTGAGATGAGAGAGCTTAGAAATGGAGTTGAATGGCTCATCTCTTGGATGTGAATATGTCTCTAATTTCAGTCTTGATTTCTGGTTTGAAGCAACTCAAACTTATATAGAGAAGAGACAAAACGGTCACAAAAATCGTGGCATTAAATGCCTAACGGCTCTATTTCTGAAGCTGCTTAATCGGTCTAAGAAGGATCACTGACCGATTAGTTTTGCAACTAGTCGGTCGGTGAACCTTCTTGGACCTACTAGATAGTTGACAGAGAAGATGGTGAAATCATGGGTAAGCACTAGTCGGTCTAAGAAGGATCCGATTAGTTTTGAAACTAGTCGGTCTAAGAAGGATCATCAACCGACTAAATTGACAACTAGTCGGTCGGTGAACCTTCTTAGACCGACTAGATTGACTTTTAATCGATTAACCATCCTTCTTGAACCAACTAACTGGTCAATAGTACAAAGGCTGAATTAACAAGTATGGCTAGTCGGTCTAAGAAGGATCTCCAACCGACTAGATCATCATCTAGTCGGTCGGTGAACCTTCTTGGACCGACTAAATGATCAACAGTGAATGGGCTGAGATTAGCAAGGATGTCTAGTCGGTTCAAGAAGGATTTCCAACTGATTAGATCGTCATCTAGTCAGTTGGTTCTTCTACTTGAACCAACTAAGATGCATATGAAGCCATGAAAAGAAGCGAAAAGCTACGGGAAACGTTCTAATGGCTTCTAAGGCAATCCTAGAGATAAGATATGATAGTTATGAAGATTTCTAGGCAAGTACTACTCAAGGCTTAACATTTTATGAGATGAAGCTAGAAAACAATATAAATAACATGACAAACCATCTTCGAAGCTTCAACATGGAGAATCCGAATCCCTAGACTTCATGAATAACTCCTTGAGCTTCAACGAAGCTCCAGGCACAACGATCATGCATTCTGTGTAATGCCCTACGAAGCTACTGCACAAGTATTAGGGGGTGAATAGTACTTTAAAATAATTAAGAGGATAATTCCTAATTATCTTGCAAACTCTACCAACAATGCGGAAATGCGGAAATGTAAATATTGACAACAAAGAAAACAATCACAAACAAGCAATTTAACGGGTTCGGATCCACCCAAGTCTCCCCGACTTGTTCCCGGTGATCCTACATCCCAAACACCCGGATCCCCTCCGGATACTTGAGTTAGAAACTTCTAACTTAAATTTGCACTATGAAATACTTGTAGAAACCTCTACAAGGTTAAATCATACACAAATGAAATTGTGACTCCCACAACCCGGGATCATAAACAAACTCTCACAACCGAGAGTGAATCACTTGCAATATTCAAAGTAAATTGAAATAGAAATGCTTACCACAAAATACCTATGCCTTGAGTAAACTTACGATTTAGGGCAAAGAGGATTTTGGGGAAGATGAAGGCACCAAACCTTAGCTCCAAGATATTGACCAGCAATGGAGTCCTAGGTGGATGTTGGTGACCTTGGATCAAGCTCTTGGCTTGGAAGGCTCACAATCAATGAATCTCTCTTTTGAAATAAGAGTGAGGGAGAGATTCAAGATGAGAAATGAATGAGCTTTGAATGAGATTAAATGCTTTCTCTTTGATCTCTAAACTTCAATAAATATCTGTCTTGAATGCTATGAATGCAGCACTCCAAGTATATATAGGATAGAGGAAAGAGAGAGCAAAAATCGTGACATTTAATGCTCCAACGGCTCTATTCTGAAGCAGAATAGTCGGTCAAAGAAGGATCACTGACCGACTAGTTCATCAACTAGTCGGTCGGTGAAACAACATGAACCGACTAAGAGGTGAACAGTGAATAGATGAAGTTCAGACTTAAAGAACTAGTCGGTCCAAGAAGACTTGCCAACCGACTAGTTTCACAACTAGTCGGTCGGTGAGTGTTCATAGACCGACTAAGAGATAAAACAAATAGTCTGAGTACAAGTTGAATTAGTCGGTCTAAGACAAAGTCTAACCGACTAGTTCATCAACTAGTCGGTCGACAAATGTTCTTTGACCGACTAATGATAGACAGTAACTTAGGCTGTACAGTAGAAGCTCAACTAGTCGGTCTAAGAAGGATTCCTAACCGACTAGTTTCACAACTAGTCGGTCAGTGAACCTTCTTTGACCGACTAACTGTAAACAGTAAGTGAGCTAGAATTGAAGGAGGCAAACTAGTCGGTTCAAGAAGCTTTGCCGACCGACTAGATTGCCATCTAGTCGGTTGGTTCTTCTTCTTGAACCAACTAACATGCACAAGAAGTCGCGAATCAAAGCGCGAAGCTTCGGGAAAGTTCGTATGGACTTCTACTAAGATACTAGCTCTAAGATATGAGTGTTATGAAGATTAAAACGTAAGACCTACTCAAGGCTTAACATTCTACGAAACGAAATTAGAAGACTATAAATAAAACTTGACGAACCGTCTTCAAATGCTTCGATTCGAATCTCTTGACTTCAATAATGGTCCTTGAGCTTCAACGAAGCTTTAGGCAAACGATCACGCGCTTTGAGAAGTCTCGAGACGTCGCATTTGATGTTCATAGAAGTTTGGCGACGATCTCCATAACTGCGCTCACAAAGAGTTAGTTCACGATGTTTATATTTGTTCATCATCCAAAACCAAATCCGGGGAGTCAATACTCAACATTCTCCCCCTTTTTGGTGATGACAAACCAACATAAATAATAATCAAAAATAATGATTCAAATAAAATTTACTTACTCCCCCTGCATTGATGACACGTTAATTCCAAAATAAATATAAATCATACGCATCAAGCAGACAAGTAAAGTAAAAATTGAGAATTCAATTATTGAAATATCGGATTTGAAATCCATTTTTATATCTTAACTCCCCCTGAATCTAACATATCAAATTAGATTCTTGGAAAAATGCTTAAATTATCATTTAGCTCATCGTCATTATTATATCTCTCCCCCTTTGACATTAGCAAAAAGAGTGGGAGGAGATCAACGACAACAACAATGGCTACAAATAAAAGCACGTGAGTCGTAGAATACGACCACGGTCCAAATGACACCAAAGGAAAATACGAAGTAAATCAAAGCGTGTCAATGAGACCAAAGTCGAAAATCGATAAATAAAATCATCAAAACTCAAATTAATTTTACGAATTGAGTTATGGAATATACTCTCCAATATCAACATTCTTGGTTAATTAAGTGCATGGAAAACAATTCTATGTTTTCATAGAAATAATTTCTATTGAACCAAGTTATTATCGTCGAGCGACGAAATCAAACATCAGAGGCAATAATATAATGTGCACAAGAGAAGTAAATGTCAACATCGATGTATAAATATATATATATATATATATGAACCATGGGTACATCAAAAGTATACATCGCCAACATACATAAAAGCGATCCTCAGATCAAATCACATCATACATCACTATATCACAGCAGATATCAGAGTATCACAAAACATACAAAAATCTCAAAACTCCATAAGCGATACATCAAAATACATCATGAAAATATCCAAAATACATAAAAATATCCAGAACCACCCAAACTATACTAACCCACACTCTCTCTCAACAGGATATGACATCCAAAGTGCACTAGGAGAGTCCTCCAAAGAAGCTCAGGAGGCAGCGGGAGGATCTGCAGCAGCAGCAGGCTCTGCAGAGGGAGTGGTCACTGGGACAGTAGGAGTGGAGATCTCTGGCATGACAGGAGTGGTCTCGGGAGCAGCAACAGACGAAGCATCCACCGGAGGAATGGTGAAGCAGGTGTGCTCTCGGGATCACCGGCAGAAGAAACAGCAGCACCAAAAGTACCCTCAGGGGCACGAGCAGCAGCAGAACGAATAAGCTCCTAAATCTCATCCTCATCCAACTCATCCTCGTCAGAAACTGATGGAGGGATCTCAATACCAAAGTGAGATGTGATGCGAGCGAGAATCTCCTCAGATCGAGCACAACGAGACTCCACACGTTTCAACGAACGTGCAAGCTCAGCAAGAGTAGGAGAGGGAGCATGAGCAGATGAGGCTGAAGGGGTCGTCCTCTGAACATGACGAAGCGCCGCAAGAGACTTCTTGACGGCCATCGCATTCAGAGGGGGACCGAGAGGACGCTCATCGTCGGGAGGAAGAGGGACACGGAAGTGACGGAACACGAGAGTCAATAGGCAAGGGTAAGGAATGTGGGCTGACTTGGTGGACTTTCGACTACATTCGAAGGAGTCCATCTTGTCAAGAATGATCCTTGCCCAATTGATCTCACTCCCCATGAAAATGGCGTAAATGAGCTTAAGAAAAGGCTGGGATGGCAAGCTCGATGAGACGTACTTCGGAAGGAGGCACGACTTCAGAATAAGATTCAAGACCCAAGCGTTGGGCTTGAAGGATTTGGATGGGACGCCAATCATGGCGGGAGGGATGACATGGAAAATCTCGGCGAGCATCACCTGATCAAGCTCAGAAATATCATCGACAGAAATGTCAGAAGGAAGAAGGCCAGACGAGGAGACACCTATCAAATCCCCTAAGATTTCTGCCGTGAGGACTATCGATGTCCCCAAGCCAGTAGTCTCAATAGAATGGGTCTCATCAAACTGACCGCGAACACGGTTCGCGTAGAATAGCTTGACAAGGCGAGGGTATGGATGTGGATTCGCCTTAGGGTCATACCGAAGATAATCGATAAGACCGCTAGACGAAAGGAGATCAGCTAGGTGATGGAAGTCGGAGAACTGAACGAAGTGCTCCAACAGCAGAGGGAAGTGCTCAATACGGTTGTAAGCCGCGAGACACAACGGGTCGTCGCGACACAACGAAATATCGACACCGCCAACTGGCATCGGAGCATTCCCCTTAGGCTGACGGATGCTAGAACGATGTGGAGGACTAGGATCCCGAGCGGTATGCTCGGTCTTCGAAATATATTCTGTGTCGGAATCATCAGGAGGAGTGGGTGCACGGAATGAAGCTGGAGAAATGGGATGTTTCCTAGGCTTAGGTTGTGATCGAGGCTTAGCGGTCGTCGTCCTCTTCTTCTTAAGAGGAGGTGAAGACGACGAAGGATGGGTGGTCTTGGATCGGCGTTTGGGTTGTGGGGGGTCCGTAGAAGGTGATTCGACGGTCATGGGTGACAGACACGAGGGGTCGATCGGAATGCGTGTCTTTGCCATAATCGAAACGAGATCGAAAACTTAAACCCTAGAACAACCCTAGACAAACCCTAAACCGAATGAACTTGATTGAAACCCTAACCCTAGACGCAGAAATCAAACCCTAGGTGCAAGAGGAGAGTGATACCTAGGTCGGAAGGAGGAGAGGGATGGTCGGCACAGGCAGAGATGGTCGGAGATGGCCGGAATCGACGATCGGACGGCGATGGAAGTCGAAGGGTTTCGGGGTTATGGGCTGGAGAATAGATTTCTCACCGACTAAAATGAAAACAAGTCGGTGCGGGGAGCTTTAAGTCGATTGGAAGATCAAAAGACGCAACTGTCCCCGTTGCATTTAGTCGGTCACAGTTCAAGCCCTGACCGACTAGATGATGATCTAGTCGGTCGGCCAATGAGCTTAAACCGACTAAGTGCAAACAGTAACTGAAGCCAAAATTTAGGGCTTGAGTTAGTTGGTCTGAATTCATTCACTGACCGACTAGATGAAGATCTAGTCGGTCGGTCAATGAACATGAACCGACTAACAGAGTTCAAAAATTTGAAATTTCGAAATTTTGAGTTCTCTCCTAATCGCACTTAGAAGAAACATCGAAATACTCTCATTAATCATTATACCACCCCATTAAACATCGAAAATCTTAAATTTGACGTTCATGAATATTTCGAGCATAAATTCCGAAAATTCAACCAAAAATCCAGAAAATTCCAATAAATCTAGCATGTGTAAATATAACGAGATTGAATATCATGCAAGATTATTGAACATATGAATCCTAAATCTCGGATTCACCCATAATCCCCAATTCTCGACGTAACCGCACAAAGGAGTCTTCCTTTAGGGGTTTCGTGAAAATATCGGCGATTTGCTTCTGGGTTTCAACGTACACTAAAATGATGTACTTTTTAGCAACATTATCATATAAGAAATGGTGTTGGACATCTATGTGTTTAGAACGGGAATGGTGCATCGGATTCTTAGAGAGACAAATTACACTTTGGTTGTCCGCCATGATAGGGCAAGTATCACAGTTTATACCAAAGTCTTTAAGAGTGTGTCTCATCCAAAGAACCTGAGCACACGCGGCACCGGCGGCAATATATTCCGCCTCAGTGGTTGAAAGTGATACGGAATTCTGCTTCTTGGAAAACCAAGAGACAAGAGAATTTCCTATAAAATGACAAGTGCCACTAGTACTTTTCCTGTCGGATTTGCATCCCGCATAATCTGTCACGCCCCGCTTCCCAAAAGATTGGGCAACGAGGCATGGCCAGCCCGCATGGACTAGAGCCATTGAGGCTCGGGATCCAATAAGCGTCCATGGCAAGTTATGATGCGGAGGGAAAGGTCCGATTGAACGATTTAGCATGAAACAATAGAAATAGCAGTAAAATAAGATATTATTCAAACGCAGAAGGTAACCAACAAGAGTTTAACATAGAGACTAAAACTGTACATACCGGTGGCAACTAAAGAGGAAAGAGTCTGCTGGGGTCCTCAGGGTGTGGCAGCTCGGTCAAGTCTGAGACATGTGCAAAACACATGTCAGCAACGAACTAATGAGACCATAAGTTAAAGCAGTTATACAATTCTAGCAGTTCTAAATGGAATTTAAATGACAAACTACACAGGCAGACCTAGAAAGCAGGAAATAAGTAATGGTTATTCTAATCGATCTGCTAGGGGTGTCCATCTAGTCAGATCGACTAAGAGTTGTTCATGTAGTTTTGTCCATCTGCGAGGGGTGTCCATCTGGTCAGGTGGTCCAAGTCTAGAAAAGGTCAAACGACCGGAATGCATCCCTGCGAAGCAGACAGGAGTGACCAACTGCGATACAAAGATAAAGCCTAAGGACTCAAGCTGCGTAGGCGGAGGGGAGCTACCCCCAGGCCCAGCTAGACTCTTTTGTCCAACCCCACTCGCGAGTCGTTTGTGTTATGGACACGAGCCAACAAACGCTCCATCTAGACATGAGACAAGACAAGGATCACGAATGATACTGTGTATCATACCGGGACGCACCGGTCACGAGTGAGCCAAAGCTGGGGAGCACCAGTCCTCAATGGTCACCCCCCGTCATCGATTAACCATCCGTAAGCGAGACATTCCTGGACGAGCCAGCAAACGTTCCACAAGTCCGTAAGCGAGCCTTCTCTGGGCTAGCCAGCAGACGCTCCACAAGAGTAGTGCCAACCTCCGTATAGGAGAGGCCCACGCCTGTGAATCTCTACAAAGATCCACACAATTATAATGTCTGGCTTATTAATTAGCATGTGAGGTTTAAGTTACATCTTAAAAGTGGGTTCGAGCAGAAAGTAACATGTGATCATTTTCAAGTATTTTGCAGAAATAAATCTAGCAGTTCTAACATCAATTCTAGAAAAGCATAAAAGCAGTAACTAAAGTCTCATTCCTTGCCTGAAAGATTCCGGCAAGGATGTAGTCCAGCAGGTTCTGGGTCAACCAACGGATCTACGAAACCTGTACGATAATCCTATCATCACAATCATGCACTCTAACATCCACAGGCAACGACATAAGATAAGCCAGATTAACTGGGCCCGCTTTGGGTCACCAGCCTACATTCCCAATTTAAGTTATCTTCATTAGTGAATTATCAGACAACCAAAATACCGATTTTTATCTTGTTTAACCGAGTTGGGTTGTGGGACCTAAGAGTGCAGAACGTTACCTCAACACGACGCGAAAGATACACTGGCGTCGGGTAGCGACGCCAGGGGTTGGATTCCAGTGGTGTGAACGGTACGGAACGACGGATACTCTGCGATGAAACACGCGCATGAATAAGTTTGTCACGATGGCTAGGATTTTTAGACTAATCCTAACACGTCTAAAGATACAATCTTAATAAGTCCTCTATACTAATATGGGAGACACATCAATAATAATGAACGTAAAATTACTAACACATTAATCTAACTTGACAGTGGTACCTCAGGGAATATATGATATATGAGTGATAATAATACCAGGACTAACTTCAGTATACTAATTACAACACTTACTGATGTATACAGGTAGGGCAATTATTAAAACGTAATATTAAAATAACTTAGTACAACCTATTTAGCTTACAGGCCTATACATCTAACAGCATACCCTATCATATAAAACCCCAAACAGATGGATGTACAACCTAACAGAAAAAGAGAGCAAGCTAACCTCAAGTAGCTTCGCTCGTCGGTTGCAGGTGAAGGCGAGGGGGTGTCGGTGGCTTCTACGGTGGGGTTACAGCGTGTGGAGGCGAAGGAAGGACACGAGGAGAGATCCAGTGCTTGGAAAGATTGTGCGTCGCTGTGTGCGTCGCTGCGAAGAGCAGTGTCCATGCCGCTGCTCCTGGGGCTAAGCGGGGACTCGAGGTAGGGGCTCGGGCTGCCGGTGCCGGAGCCAGAGTACGAGGAGAGGGTGGAGCTACGAGGGGGGTCTGCGAGGTGCCGAGGGTTGCCGCGGTTGCCGTGGGAGGCGGAGGAAGTTGCAGGGGGCCACCGGTGCTGTCTGCAGGTGGAGCGCGGCCTCGGTGGTCGCTGGGCGTCACAGGGCAGTTTGCAGACGTCGTAGGGTAGTTGGGTCACCTGCGAGATGAGCCAGGGGTTCATGCAGCACCGGAGCCGGGGTTCAGCGACGCGGGGTGGCGCCGTGGCCATCGGGGAAGGCCGGAGAGCGGTGAAGAGGGGCCGGCGATCGGGAACGAGGGGGTCGTTGGCGCTCCGAGCCCACGCGAGGGAGAAGGGCGCAGCGCTGCGGTAGGGGCCGTGTTGACGTTGCTGCGGATGAAAACGAGAGGGGCGGCGGCTTTTGTTTGTTTTCTGGGAAAATGAGTACCCTAAGGTTGTAAATAACAACTAAGATTTAAATAAGGCTAAAGGCCACATGAGCACGTGATGCTGAAAGACCTATGTACATGGGTTACTTTACACATGACTAGGGCCAGGCTGTGTAATGTTGAGGGTAAACAAAAAGAGACCTAGGTTTTTTATTAATAGGAGGTAGGCTGTACAAGGCTTAGGGCTTAGGTTGTTTATAAAAAGTGTAGGGCCGGCGACTTTAAATATGTGCTGTGAAACAAAAACGTGGGATAGGTCATTTATAGGGATATGCACGTGATCTAGTTAGGGCTTGGGTCACGTGGGATTTGGGGGTCTAGAGCTAGGGTTATTTGTATAGGAAATGTTATAATCTATTGAAAATGGAACCCACACCCCTCTCATCTCTCATGCGTGGGTTAGAGTGCAGCCAAGTGGGGGTTTAAAAAGGACTAATTCAAAATTTGGGAAAGATAAGAGTATTATTAAATAATAGGGGATAAGTGCCACATGATACTAGGGTTAAATCAATATTAGGTTGAGCAAAAGGGAAGGTAGGTCAGACGAAGCCCAAAAATCGTGAGATAAATACTGGGGTGACCGTACCGACAAGAGAAACAGAACAAAGAAGACGGATCACAATTTCGACGACGAGAAACGAAACTAAAAATATAAAGGTCTCACAACAAAAGTGAAAATTGCGAAGTCTCATCAAATAAGGTCAAATCGTGGGCGGACGGCCCGTGAAATGTCGTTCCAAATTAACACCATAATTTTAATTCTCTCAGAGAGGGTCACAACGGCATATCGCACTATAGGGTTCGTATACAGACATGATCTAAAATAATTATGTGCACGAACAAGACTACGTGCGCGAAAAGTGTACATAGGATACGGGGTCCAAAAGCGACAGTAATCCCAAGCTGGGCACACGTCGGGGGTTGGCATGCTAAGGAAGCAACCAAGGTTACGGCCCTAACGACTCAATGACACGACTCACTCACAGAGCAACAAAACCAATCGGGTACCCGAAATTGCTATACGCACGGCCGTACAACGAATAGTGGGTATCGGCCGTTACATCCTACCCACCTTAGAATAAATTCCGTCCTCGGACTTTCTTAATTTCAGGCATGGCTAGACTCCTCTAGTTAACTATAGTAACTACCCCGATCATTCCTAGCACAGTACTCAACCAACATATAACCTAATACATCTATCTATATGCATGTTCAGTAATAATATACATCAATTATTTCCCAACCATCATATCTTGTACTTATAGCTAGGTTAATATTATTCGCGCATACATTTCTAACTCATGAAAGTGCCTCCGCACATTCATATTCCAACATTCAATAATCACCCCATCATACACAACCATTGTATTATACATAAAGTACACATATACTAACCAGGGTATTTAAATTCATCACGAATTTAAAACCGAAAATACATATATCTACTCAATATAACCTACAAAAAGGTATATCCCCTAGTATACATTCGACACATCAATCATAACAATACTACTTAGCTATATTATAACTATTCGCCACAACACCAACTGACAAACAATTTCTTATTACAAGTAATACATAATCACACTATCATGTTAATCTATTCCTACAAACACAATGCATCCAGCCTAATAACTATGCATATAGCACATTTCACTCCTAGTTTAACTAACACATACTCATTCAAACATGTAAACCTTCATTCATAACTATAGAATAAACCTGTATCTATATATGGTGTAGCTACGCGCGTCCAAGTGCGTAGCGTAACCCAGCACAAACACTTATCTAACTACATTCATCATATCCTATCATGCACGGATATATATAACACTATACTCACATCCGCAAACCACAACCACATTATAAAATACTTACTGAGCATATTCACTCGCTCTCGAGTGAGACTCCAAGATACATACCAAACAATATACAATCTATGTACTTATACACACACTCCTATATATCTATATGACACGACTCATCATATGTAGCCTTAGTAAATAGCTAGACATCACCACACAATCATTCACACATCAGAACATGTAATTCATACTTATCACATATATACGTATATACAATTACGCAACACATCCTTATCCTAATATCTATAAGCATGTCCACTCGTACTCGAGGGAACACTAAGGCTTATATGTATTCACAGGCATTACATATTCACACCTATTATCTTACATAAGTATCTATACTTATTCATGTACTATATACACATAATCATTACATTCATCGCAATACACATATTCCATTATTCATCCATAAGCTCACATATACCTAAGTAATAATACTAAGCATGCCCGACAATGATATATATTCACACGAGCCGGGGTAATCCTCCTCATGGATCTACGGGGAAGGCAGAACAAACACAAGGCTCTAATGTGCAGACACTTCCAATATTTGACATCTAGGGTGGTTAAACAACCTCCAACTAACCAGCCCTAATTGGCTGGTCCCAATCATTTTAAACACCAATAAAATTTCTAACTCAAAAGCCCGTTCATGAGAACCTGTTATAATGATCCTGTTGTTCTCCGCTTCAATTGGTTCTTGGCTCAGCTGCCTCTAGGAATCTCTAAAGTGAAACTACCATCCAATTCTAGATTTTTGGGCGTCAGACTTACTTACGATTTCCTTTTCAATCCAAACAACCAAGGCAATCTACCAACTCTTTTCCCATATTTCCTGATCATTGAGCATTTGTAAAACCAAACATGCTCACTTGACTTGATCCAGAAGTTTCATTGACACTTAAACTGCTAGTCACTGTTGACTATAATCCATCCACATGATCTGGAGAAGTCATCTCATTTCACCATTTCGTAAACTGTAACTGGAATCTAGTGATCAGTACGCACTCGATGCGTATTCGAACGGTCGACTTTGAAACTCCCATGACATTCCCAAGATCCTTAATTCCTTTAAATCATTGTGTCCAAAACAGATCATGTTGTCGATCTTATACAATCCATCATAAGATCAATCTCGTCATCATATTATCACTCTGAATCTCTTCTGTTCATCTCTAATGATCATATTATTTACTTCAACCACGTTGCTATCCTCGAACTAGTTTTTTTTTCTTTTTTTTATTACAAAACCCAGGTTATACTGTTGCTACTCGGCTTATATATAAATATGCTCATAATATCCGTTGCATAACATTTCACTTGATCGATGTAGGTCCACGCATTTAGTCGTTAAGACAAGACTTCTAATTACCACACTTCTATCACGAGCAGCATACTAAGAGTCGATCTCATTCCCTCGATTCAATGTTCTCACTTCCATGGTTCTTTGTCAAGTCGAGAATCCAACCTTATAATTATCCAATGTGTTAGAAATACATCACTTTAAACTTCATCTTATTCCTGTATTTTCACTCAAATCCAAACTAGAGGGGGCCAGGGAACTAGTCTAAACCTAACTAACTTATGTCAGACTCGAATATTGTTGGTTGTTTGAATAGTTACTTCAACACTATTGTTTCGATAAATCATTTGATCAGGACCTGCATGGGCCACCACAAAAACTGTCACGCCCCGCTTCCCAAAAGATTGGGCAACGAGGCATGGCTAGCCCGCATGGACTAGAGCCATTGAGGCTCGGGATCCAATAAGCGTCCATGGCAAGTTATGATACGGAGGGGAAGGTCCGATTGAACGATTTAGCATGAAACAAAAGAAATAGCAGTAAAATAAGATATTATTCAAACGCAGAAGATAACCAACAAGAGTTTAACATAGAGACTAAAACTGTACGTACCGGAGGCAACTAAAGAGGAAAGAGTCTGCTGGGGTCCTCAGGGTGTGGCAGCTCGGTCAAGTCTGAGACATGTCTAGAACACATGTCAGCAACGAACTAATGAGACCATAAGTTAAAGCAGTTATACAATTCTAGCAGTTCTAAATGGAATTTAAATGACAAACTACACAGGCAGACCTAGAAAGCAGGAAATAAGTAATGGTTATTCTAATCGGTCTGCTAGGGGTGTCCATCTAGTCAGATCGACTAAGAGTTGTTCATGTAGTTTTGTCCATCTGCGAGGGGTGTCCATCTGGTCAGGTGGTCCAAGTTTAGAAAGGGTCAAACGACCGGAATGCATCCCCGCGAAGCAGACAGGAGTGACCAACTGCGATACAAAGATAAAGCCTAAGGACTCAAGCTGCGTAGGCGGAGGGGAGCTACCCCCAGGCCCAGCTAGACTCTTTTGTCCAACCCCACTCGCGAGTCGTTTGTGTTATGGACACGAGCCAACAAACGCTCCATCTAGACACGAGACAAGACAAGGATCGCGAATGATACTGCGTATCATACCAGGACGCACCGGTCACGAGTGAGCCAAAGCTGGAGAGCACCAGTCCTCAATGGTCACCCCCGTCATCGATTAACCATCCGTAAGCGAGACATTCCTGGACGAGCCAGCAAACGTTCCACAAGTCCGTAAGCGAGCCTTCTCTGGGCTAGCCAGCAGACGCTCCACAAGAGTAGTGCCAACCTCCGTATAGGAGAGGCTCACGCCTGTGAATCTCTACAAAGATCCACACAATTATAATGTCTGGCTTATTAATTATCATGTGAGGTTTAAGTTACATCTTAAAAGTGGGTTCGAGCAGAAAGTAGCATGTGATCATTTTCAAGTATTTTGCAGAAATAAATCTAGCAGTTCTAACATCAATTCTAGAAAAGCATAAAAGCAGTAACTAAAGTCTCATTCCTTGCCTGAAAGATTCCGGCAAGGATGTAGTCCAGCAGGTTCTGGGTCAACCAACGGATCTACGGAACCTGTACGATAATCCTATCATCACAATCATGCACTATAACATCCACAGGCAACGACATAAGATAAGCCAGATTAACTGGGCCCGCTTTGGGTCACCAGCCTACATTCCCAATTTAAGTTATCTTCATTAGTGAATTATCAGACAACCAAAATACCGATTTTTATCTTGTTTAACCGAGTTGGGTTGTGGGACCTAAGAGTGCAGAACGTTACCTCAACACGACGCGAAAGATACACTGGCGTCGGGTAGCGACGCCAGAGGTTGGATTCCAGTGGTGTGAACGGTACGGAACGACGGATACTCTGCGATGAAACACGCGCATGAATAAGTTTGTCACGATGGCTAGGATTTTTAGACTAATCCTAACACGTCTAAAGATACAATCTTAATAAGTCCTCTATACTAATATGGGAGACACATCAATAATAATGAACGTAAAATTACTAACACATTAATCTAACTTGACAGTGGTACCTCAGGGAATATATGATATATGAGTGATAATAATACCAGGACTAACTTCAGTATACTAATTACAATACTTACTGATGTATACAGGTAGGGCAATTATTAAAACGTAATATTAAAATAACTTAGTACAACCTATTTAGCTTACAGGCCTATACATCTAACAGCATACCCTATCATATAAAACCCCAAACAGATGGATGTACAACCTAACAGAAAAAGAGAGCAAGCTAACCTCAAGTAGCTTCGCTCGTCGGTTGCAGGTGAAGGCGAGGGGGTGTCGGTGGCTTCTACGGTGGGGTTACAGCGTGTGGAGGCGAAGGAAGGACACGAGGGGAGATCCAGTGCTTGGAGAGATTGAGCGTCGCTGTGCGCGTCGCTGCGAAGAGCAGCGTCCATGCCGCAGCATCCTGGGGCTAAGCGGGGACTCGAGGTAGGGGCTCGGGCTGCCGGTGCCGGAGCCAGAGTACGGGGAGAGGGCGGAGCTGCGAGGGGGGTCTGCGAGGCGCTGGGGGTTGCGGCGGTTGCCGCGGGAGGCGGAGGAAGTTGCAGGGGGCCGCCGGTGCTGTCTGCAGGTGGAGCGCGGCCTCGGTGGTCGCTGGGCGTCACAGGGCAGTTTGAAGACGCCGTAGGGTAGTTGGGTCACCGGCGAGATGAGCCAGGGGTTCAAGCAGCACCGGAGCTGGGGTTCAGCGACGCGGGGTGGCGCCGTGGCCATCGGGGAAGGCCGGAGAGCGGTGAAGAGGGGCCGGCGATCGGGAACGAGGGGGTCGTTGGCGCTCCGAGCCCACGCGAGGGAGAAGGGTGCAGCGCTGCGGTAGGGGCCGTGTTGACGTTGCTGCGGAAGAAAATGAGAGGGGCGGCGGCTTTTGTTTGTTTTCTGGGAAAATGAGTACCCTAGGTTTGTAAAATAACAACTAAGATTTAAATAAGGCTAAAGGCCACATGAGCACGTGATGCTGAAAGAACTAGGTACATGGGTTACTTTACACGTGAATAGGGCCAAGCTGTGTAATGTTGAGGGTAAACAAAAAGAGACCTATGTTTTTTATTAATAGGAGGTAGGCTGTACAAGGCTTAGGGCTTAGGTTGTTTATAAAAAGTGTAGGGCAGGCGACTCTAAATATGTGCTGTGAAACAAAAATGTGGGATTGGTCATTTATAGGGATATGCACGTGATCTAGTTAGGGCTTGGGTCACGTGGGATTTGGGGGTCTAGAGCTAGGGTTATTTGTATAGGAAATGTTATAATCTATTGAAAATGGAACCCACACCCCTCTCATCTCTCATGCGTGGGTTAGAGTGCAGCCAAGTGGGGGTTTAAAAGGGACTAATTCAAAATTTGGGAAAGATAAGAGTATTATTAAATAATAGGGGATAAGTGCCACATGATACTAGGGTTAAATCAATATTAGGTTGAGCAAAAGGGAAGGTAGGTCAGACGAAGCCCAAAAATCGTGAGATAAATACTGGGGTGACCGAACCGACGAGAGAAACAGAACAAAGAAGACGGATCACAATTTCGACGACGAGAAACAAAAATAAAAATAGAAAGGCCTCACAACAAAAGTGAAAATTGCGAAGTCTCATCAAATAAGGTCAAATCGTGGGCGGACGGCCCGTGAAATGTCGTTCCAAATTAACACCACAATTTTAATTCTCTCAGAGAGGGTCACAACGGCATATCACACTATAGGGTTCGGATACAG